>VWZO01008936.1:901181-1123514 GCA_013396975.1 Bucco capensis | reverse complement strand
CCCCAAATACCTAGGGATAGATCAACTAAGCGGAAAAGAAAAGGCTCCCGCGTGTCAACGTGCCAGCCTTTGGACAACTAATTTCCAGCTGGTCATCTGTTAGGGTTTGTACTAATTTCCATTGAATGTCTTCAACAGTCTTGCACAAGTAGTGCAAGATTACCCTGAAATACTTTACACAATCATATTTTAATCACAAATATGGTCTATCGAATGTAATGAGATTCTCTAAAGCAGAAACAGTCTGCTCCTCTTACCCGATAGTGAGCAAGCTGCAGGGCAAGTTGCACGAAGGCATCAGGGCTGGTTTTTGCTTTCTTTATTAGTCCCTTCCCAAAAGTATCAAAGAAAAATGAATGGAAGTCCACATCATCTGCCAGAGCGATGGCAGTGCTCAGAGACCTCTCAATCACTTCTTGACACTAAAACAAACAAACAAATAAATCAATGTGCATTTGATTGCATTTGAGAGAACTGATGAAAAAGTGCAAGAATTCTTAATTGCTAAATCAGAAATGCTGCCTTTGTGTGTGCCAGGATCATCATTAGCTACATAATCTCCTTTTGGAGAAAGGGAAGAAGTTACCTTTGCTGAAAGTTAAAATTCAAAAAGCTAACAGGTTTTAAACCAAAGAACATCTAGAGTCAAAAAAATGAGACTTTAAAAACAACCCACCAGCAGCAAGACTGTTCAGATCACTTGAATATAAAACAGTGCCCCACAGAGACATAATGGCAAGAGTTGTGTGGCTTTCAATGTGTCATACAGGCTTAAATATACCAACCATTAGCTTTTTATCCAAAATTAAAATGCAAATAGGTGGTGGCAGCTTTTATTGAACTTAGGGGGAAAAAAAATTATAAATAAAAACAAATCAAACCTTCTTAGGCATGTACACAGAATTGTGACCACGAAAAAGACAGCTAATCTCAAGGAACTATTACACAGGAGCAATGGTTGTGACAATAGCAATGAAACCTCAGCAACTTGAACTTTTTAATACAGCTACTGCCTAAAATAGTTGGCCATTTATTTTTGAGATGTTGTCAACCAAGAGTTTGTACTAAGAAGTAGGTATTTTCTGGTCAGAATTTTCAGTAACTTTAAAAACCCCTGATATCTTATAAAGTAAACTGAGTAATGTCAACACATGAAATATCCATCTTGCACGACTCAAAGGAATGTAAAGGTGATTTATAGAGTTAGCAGTAATTACTTAAATAATTTGATTGCTCAGGAAAAGAGGAGCTTCCTCCTTAAACCACTAGCTGTTCCGTACTTACTGCTTCTGGAATTTCCCACTGTAGTTTGGTAGGTATAGGAATATTTGGATTGGTCTCTCCTTTGCAATGCCCATCTTCTGAATAACCCAGGTCAAGATACTCTGTTGCCATGGCATTCTGCAAAAAAATGACACTTCTTCAGAATTGCAAAATATTACATATTGCTGTGAAATTAGGATTTCATTGTGAAATCAGTATAACCCATTTCCAGTACACAGTGAAATAGAAACTTCCAAATACTGCAAAGTGCTGCAAGTCCTCTGTTTTACCTCTGATTTTAAAGCATTTTCACTTGAGTTTTGAGTGGGAAGAATATACACAACACCAATTACATTTGTGCATTTTTTTAGATGTTACTGAACTAATAAAAATGTCTTAATTAAAACCCTCAAGCTTACCAGTAGTAAAAAAAACAAAACAACAAGCCAGTCTTAAGAGTCTTAGACTTCACCTTTGTTCAATTTAGATTCTAGAGAATTTCTGCAAGTTTGTTATCTGTCAAAACTTGCTCACCAAGAAGCAGTTTATTTCAGAGTAAGTACATATCCCTGCAAGAATCCAATAATTTCTATGATCTGCATACCACTGACAGTTGCAGTTTATTTTCATACCTGCTCTAGAGCTCTTGGGCAGGGCAAGTAGAATGTTTCCAAGATAAAGAATACACCTTGAACAACAGACATTGTCTAACAAGATTTTATGCAACGCCCTTAAGGTAAAAATAAATAAAATAGAAATTTATCAATAGATTGGAATCTGTTCAATATGGAAAGAAAGTTTGACAAAAACGTATTGCATGTTCTAAATACATATTTAGAATCTCTTCTTTTAATTTAGTTTTCTCACTTAGTGGCCAGAGCATGTCAACTATGAAATAAAGCTTTATCTACTTTTAGAATAGACTTGATTATCTCTAAAGAGCTAACAACAGATCATGTTTTAGGAAATGAAATCCTGCTTAGTTTATTTTAGTCATCTTAATTCTTGGCAGAAAGTGACCCAACCAGTGATAAGTACATAGATATGAAACAAAGCATACAGCATGATTCATGAAAGGAAAACAGAGCAACTCTTCCATTGAGCTACTCTGAACTGCACTGTTAGTCAATCTCAAATCAGTTTGGCTTCCTTTCTTCCTTGGTTAGAGAATGCTAGGAGGATTTTTTGTTCTTGCACACATGGAAAACAATCATATAATAAAATTACAGAAATGACTTGGGGCACCAGTCAGATCATTTGCAGAAATACATCATGAAATCAGAATTAGCCAATGTTTATTGAGTGATTGACTCAGGTAACTGTTTATGGGTTTAAACTTCAAAAAGGAAAAAATAAAATCAAGTAGGATTTCAAGTAATCAATTAAGCTCATGATGACAGCACTTGGCAAAAGAAGTGCATTTATTCTATTATCTCTTGTATTTCTTTGCAATTCATTTAAACAGCATATCAATCTGCAGCTCATCAAACAATTGCTTAAAAGGAAAGTTTAACTCTGTACTGTGGGATTTTTATAGCACAATAAAGCTCAAGTGTTTCAGGAGCATGTATATACACAAAATACAATGCATATCAAAGAGGCAGCAATCTATTGACTTAGAATATTAGAAATAGATGGGAGAAGGTGCATCACTTTTCTATGAAGATATCTATGCTTATTAAAATGCAAAGAAACCCTTTCATTTAACAGACAGCAACCTTTTCTTTTAAGCAATGGTTTGTTTTCTTTTGTTTTTAAATTCTACAGTCTCTGCAGACACAGACCCATAATCTCTCAGCAGCAACATGGATGCAGCTGCTTTGAAAGGAACTGCTTGATCTTCAGGATTGTTGCACAGACCACATCACACTAGCTTCTGCATTAACTTTTTGTACTAAACACCTACCTCCCACAGGTGTCCAACAATAGGAGCATCTGCCCAAGAGTGCTCTGCATTCAGACCTATTCTGCCATTTTTGAATACTATAAGAGTGAATGTTTTATCAAACCACCTACAAAAGAAAGGAAGATTTCCTTATGGTTTTGTACATTTCAAAAGCATTTTGTACTTCAGCTCTCTCAACAATTCACAGTCAAATGCACTAGTGCTTGGGGCTCTTTTAAAATAATAGTTTATTTAAATACATAGACATAAATTTGAACCTCATGGAGTTCAACCATGATGAACTTCATAAGGGTCAGCAAGGCCAAGAGCAAAGCACTGCAGCTGGGTTACCAACCCAGGCTGGGGGAGGAATGAATTGAGAGCAGCCCTGCAGAGAAGGTCTTGAGGGTACTGGCCAATGAAAAATTGGATCCCAGCTGGCAATGTGTGCTAGCAGCCCAGAAAAGCAATCATGTCCTGAGCTCTCTAGGAAGCAGTGTGGCTGGTGTGTCAAGGACCCCACCTGGAGTACTGCATACAGCTCTGGGGTCCCCAGTACAAGACAGCTCTGTACTGGGGCCTGTACTGTTTAATATTTTTATAAATGATATCGACAGCAGCATTGAGTGCACCATCAGCAAGTTTGCAGATGACACCAAGCTATGGGGTGCTGTTGATAAGTTGGAGGGGCAAGATGTCATCCAGAGGGACCTAGACAAGCTGGAGAGGTGGGCCCAGGTGAACCTCAGGAGCTTCAACAAGACCAAGTGCAGGGTCCTACACCTGGGTTGGAACAATCCCCACTGTCAATACAGGCTAGGGGATGAGATGATGGAGAGCAGCTCTGCAGAAAAGGACTTGGNAACCTGATCTAGTTGGGGATGTCCCTGCCCAGTGCAGGGGGGTTGGACTAGATGACCTCCAGAGGTCCCTTCCAACCCTATCCATTCTATGATTCTATGATTCTATGTTCAAGTGGGTCCAGGGGAAGGCCAGGAGAATGTTCAGAGGGCTGGACTATCTCTCCAAAGAGGAAAAGATGAGAATTGAGGAGGTTAATCAGCCTGGAGAAGAGCAGTCTCTAGGACACCCTCTTGTAGCCTTTCAATATAAAGAGGGCTTATAAGAAAAACTGAGAAAGACTTTTTTACCACTGCCTGTAAGAAACAGGACAAGGGGCAAGGGTTATAAACTGAAAGAGGGTGGCTTTAAATTTGTCCTAAGGGAGAAATTTATTTATTCATTTGGGTTTTTTTGGTTTATTTATTTATTTACAATGAGCATGGTGAGACACAGGTACATGCCCCAGCACTGGAAGTGTTCAAGGTCAGGCTGTATGGGGCTTTGAGCCATGTGATGTAGTGAAAGATGTCCCTGCCCATAAAAAGGAGAGTGGATTAGATGATCTTTGAAGGTCCCTTCCAACCCAGACCATTCTCTGATTCTAATGAAATTTATCAGCTTAAGTATGTATTAGCCACATGACGTGGTGAAACTGTAAAGAAGAGAAGGCATTTTCCACACTCAATATCTTACCTGTCATAACATCTGCCATGTATTAAGGATTTTGCATATGCATCCAGTGACCCCACTGGATCTTCTTTCCTGTATCCTTGCTCAGTGTCATCCAATGTCACAAAAAATGCTGCTTTTTCAACAGCATCCAAGGACTGTTTGTTCTTTCCATGGCTAAAATAAGCCTGTCGAGCTTTAGCCCATGGTATTCTGCAACAAGAAATTGGTTTATAGCCACATTACATGTATGCATCAATGTTCTGTCATCCTTAAGATCACTACGAGACATTTCTCTTACTTATATCAGATTTGAAGCAACTACTTTCATTGCCTTGAAACTATATCAGCAGGGAAAAGTGCTGAAAATACACATACAATGTAATCCTAGGAACCAATTCAAGATATCATCATACATGCAAAGCTTAAATACTCAGAAATTCAACACTTGTGCAGCATGCAATACATACAGCACAGATCATCAGTATTTGTAATTGAACAAAAACCTCATCCATTCATATGGAAGAACAAAATGGTAATAATAATGAATAAAATCAACAGATATTAATATCCTTTGTTGCAACACCTAAATCGATCGGAAGCTAAAGAAGTCCTGAACAATGTAATTCCTGCATGGTTGTGCCACATTTACTTGTAAATGCATGTGGTTTTCCCAATGAAAAAAATATTTCAATTTGTCTTAAAGCAGAAAGTGACAAAAAGGAAGGACTCCTAGTAAGAAAAGATATTAATACCCACAGGTCTTTCTCTCCCTTGTGCAGAAACAAGTAGACAGACTGAACCAAGTTTGTCACAATTTAACTGAATTCAGTGATCTTTGCACCTACAACCAACTGAGTACATACTGCTTTATTCTGCAGCTGCAAGTCATGAACATGGAGTAACAGTTACTGAATTCACCATCTTAATTTTTAAGGTATTCTTTCAAGTGTCAGTGAACCCCAAAACAGATCAAAACCTCAAGCAGTTCAATATGTGTAACACTATAAAGCTTCCAATTACCACTCTTACGATTACCACAATTAAATCAAACTTCTCCAACTAAGTAGAGGTAATGTGCACACAGGGTTGCCAACTGCAAAATTACTTTTACCCTTCATGCTATTACAAATGACTGAAAAGCTATTACATGTTAGCAATGTACAAAATCAGTGATCAAGGTGTATCTATCAACTAACTGCAGACTACTTTAAAATTCCAAAGCCAATAGTCAACGAGTATGTTATGCAACTATTTCTAAACATTAGCATTCATTTAAAAAAATAATAAACACCATACCTATCTCCTGCAGTAAGAGCTGCTAGCTTCTCTTCACCAGCCTGAGGCTCTAAATCATCATCAAGAATTCTCTGCATCTGCTGTTCAATTTCTCGGGGTTTCAACAGTCTCCCATCATGATAGAGCCACACTTTGAAGTAACGACCCTTATGGTACACAACAATGTGTTTGCTGTCTTTCACATGCTGGAGAGTATCTAGGATGGAAATTACTTATGTAAAAACAAAGCTGAAGTCTCAAAACACTAATGCACCAAATAGCAACAAATGCCTGCTGCATGCACTACCAGTTAGCCAGAGCTTGCTTATTTTAAAAAGTAATAAACAGTGTGGAACACACTGCTCCCCCAGGTTACTTCAGCATAAAGATTCCTCCATTAGAAGGTCAAATATCCAGAGTCAATAATCATTGGCATGTATAGCACCACTATTTCCACACTGCAGGCCAATATCAAGCAGCTAAATCTGCATTTCTGTATCTCAGAAGTGAGCACTAGTAGTGAGCTCTGATTAAGCAGTCAGCAAAAGAACACACTAGAGGCTCTGATGCTTATTTGGAAAAACAGAATTTTAGCAGAAAATACTCCTCAAACTGAACTCCATTAAGGTGTTTATTCTCCTTGACTGGCCCTGCTTACCTGATTCCTGTCCTGGGATACGGGAGGTATTAAACATCCGTTCCCACTGAGCTGAGCAGAGTGGAACAGTAGACCCCAGCAGAAGAATCTGCACCACAAATAAACAGTAACATGTCATTTCACATATGCAATTAGCAAATTGAAAAGGAAAGAAAAAAACAGGATCTGGTTAAAGACAGGCTATAGAACAGTAAGATTTATAATACATCAAGTCAGGGTTCCACACACATCCCCCTCCCCATTCATTTGTAGTTACACAGAACTAATCACATCCCTGCCATGACCTTCAATAAAGCTTAATTGTTTCCACACTATTTGTTTACTACAATGCACAGCCACTGAACAGAACAGAAATGCAGAACAGGATTCACCTTGCCTCTTTTGCAGCCTAGAAATTAGTGTAATACAGGATCTATACTTAGGCTGCCACAGGCCCAGTCTTGGCCTCAACACCCAGTCCTTTGTCCCAACCAGCCCTTGTGCTCACACTACATGATTATCACAGACTTTTCAGACTTCAGTGGCTCAAAAGCACCAGCACATACCAGTAACATCTGTTAGAATATGTAACATATGCAAGCACAAGCCTCTGTTTGCCTTTTGAGCAAACACATACATTAACTTCAAGGACTGCAATTAGTTGGCATGACAGAATCCTACATTTTGGACAGTTTTTGGTAGTTTATGCCTGTGTACAATTCAAGTAATAACCAAGATGTTTGGGATTAGAAATTCAGCTACATCATACATGTAGTTCTGACAGTAAGACATTCATCTCCTCTCCCATTCTGAAAACTGATCAACTTCTTACAGAGAGTGCTGGAAAAAGATTGAAAGCCATTTGAACTGATATACATACTGGCTTGATTTCTTGTCTATCCAGTTTTTTCCGATATAGCAAAACAGCATGGATAACATTACCAGCTCTAGCTGCCTGCAGGGTTGTGGGAGATAAATAGAGGAAGTCCTGTAAAGTACAGAAGAATCATACATTAATGATTACCTACATTGAAAGAAAAGAATTAATACTGACAGTACTTCTCATCTGCATTCCAAGAGTTTATACTGGTCAACAAAGAAAAGGCTTTAAACTAAATGAAGTGTACTAGTGCAGCGAGTTGATGACTTGAGACTTAAATCTTCAATAGTCACAATCTCCTTACATAGCATCAGTCCTAAAACATACATGGTAGCTGTTAATCATCCAGTAGAAAAGAAAATGCTACTTAAAACTTGAATCCAAGACTACCCTATTTCTCTTTTTGCNCAGGCTATAGAACAGTAAGATTTATAATACATCAAGTCAGGGTTCCACACACATCCCCCTCCCCATTCATTTGTAGTTACACAGAACTAATCACATCCCTGCCATGACCTTCAATAAAGCTTAATTGTTTCCACACTATTTGTTTACTACAATGCACAGCCACTGAACAGAACAGAAATGCAGAACAGGATTCACCTTGCCTCTTTTGCAGCCTAGAAATTAGTGTAATACAGGATCTATACTTAGGCTGCCACAGGCCCAGTCTTGGCCTCAACACCCAGTCCTTTGTCCCAACCAGCCCTTGTGCTCACACTACATGATTATCACAGACTTTTCAGACTTCAGTGGCTCAAAAGCACCAGCACATACCAGTAACATCTGTTAGAATATGTAACATATGCAAGCACAAGCCTCTGTTTGCCTTTTGAGCAAACACATACATTAACTTCAAGGACTGCAATTAGTTGGCATGACAGAATCCTACATTTTGGACAGTTTTTGGTAGTTTATGCCTGTGTACAATTCAAGTAATAACCAAGATGTTTGGGATTAGAAATTCAGCTACATCATACATGTAGTTCTGACAGTAAGACATTCATCTCCTCTCCCATTCTGAAAACTGATCAACTTCTTACAGAGAGTGCTGGAAAAAGATTGAAAGCCATTTGAACTGATATACATACTGGCTTGATTTCTTGTCTATCCAGTTTTTTCCGATATAGCAAAACAGCATGGATAACATTACCAGCTCTAGCTGCCTGCAGGGTTGTGGGAGATAAATAGAGGAAGTCCTGTAAAGTACAGAAGAATCATACATTAATGATTACCTACATTGAAAGAAAAGAATTAATACTGACAGTACTTCTCATCTGCATTCCAAGAGTTTATACTGGTCAACAAAGAAAAGGCTTTAAACTAAATGAAGTGTACTAGTGCAGCGAGTTGATGACTTGAGACTTAAATCTTCAATAGTCACAATCTCCTTACATAGCATCAGTCCTAAAACATACATGGTAGCTGTTAATCATCCAGTAGAAAAGAAAATGCTACTTAAAACTTGAATCCAAGACTACCCTATTTCTCTTTTTGCTTTTCATTTTAGGGTCTGTCACAATTTTAATTCCTGTACAGACACTTGTGAATATGAGCACACACTTTTTGAAAGCTTCCTTGTTGGAGTAAGCACAAAACTGTCTTAAGTTGCTACTGCATGAGTTTTGCCTAAAGTGGCAGATGTGCTAAGTTTATAAAGACAGCACTGAGCTGGAAGACATTGGCTGCAGGTTATACTAGAAGAAATTAAAAGAAGTCACGTACTCAGTGGCAATAGATTTTTATAAACAGGAAGATAAAACAAAATACACCTGGCAGAAATTTGACAGTGCTACTTCGACACACAAGGTATTTCTAGTATTTACCTACCATTGCAAAATAGTTGCTGTTAACCATAATTGGTCCACGCCCTCTAAGGTAGATATATTCTTCCCACCAATCACTAACCTGGAGCAGAAAGGAAAATAAAAGGAGTAAAATCTCAGCACTTCCACAGTTCATGTCTTCTATGACTCCACAAACAGAACATTCCACATAGAAGCAGGAAGGAAATTGATAGCTTGCCCTTCTACTTAGAATAATTAAAAAACTCCAACCCTAATTTCTGTTAAACTTTAGGGAAAAGAGCAAAACAGAGGCAAGAGAATTAAATTAAATTCAGCTGTAACTCTCTGATAAGCTTCCAAAGAAATCATCATCTTCAGATAATACTTAAAATGTATCAGGATCTGAATATTCTGCAGCCTTTGCCAGGACAGCTGAGGCTACTGGATGCAGATAGATGTTAGATAATATACCAGGAATTAACCATATTGTAGTTCTCACTATGATATTGGGGTTTGGGGTTTGTTTTTGGTAAAGAAACCCAACCAGACAAACAAAACACAAACCCACAAACAACTTATTGTTACAATTCTTTACTTCTCTTCCAAAAGCTTTAGCTGCTCTGTGTAAAAAGCTGTTCTAAATCACTCATCCAAACTATCTGGGTAGCCAGGCCCATTGTTGAGAAATTGAGCTTAACAAGCAAATAAACAGACCTCAAATGCAATCATAAGAGCAAAAGCTAAATCACCTGCTCCAGAACAACAACAAAAAAACCAAGGATTCATTCTTCCAAGTTCCATTCACCACAGTTTGTTTACCAAATCAAACAAATTATTTCTGTAAAAATCAGGTGGTTTCTGATGCACTTTATAAAAATAATTGCCCTCTTTTACATTTAAGACAGAATGAAAGTTAAGCCAAAAAAAGCAGCAGGTAACAAATTAAGTTATATCATTTGCACAACTGAGCCTCCTATTTATCTACTCACATAGTTTGTGGCCCACCACGATTTTAGCTTCAAATACCACTGAAGCCTTGGTCCCAGATTAAATGCAAAATCTTTGGCAAGACCCTCCATTCTTTGGAACTCTTTATCATCCATAAGTGGACGAACTGATTCCAGATACTAAAATAAAGGAAAAGAATCAGCATCAGTACAGTAACACATAGCTTCTCACCATTCTTACACAGCATTTGAACAGGAGACAAAGACTATGCAGATTCAACTTGTAAGGTTGCAAACACAATGTTGTTAACATGAGAGTATACACTCTTCTAAACACCTGCCTGCAAACGACAAAAATGAGATATTTTTCCAGGTATTTGCCAGCAAATCACAAGTAGAAGAGGTTACTTTTCTAAAGACACATTTTCTACTCAAAAGGGGAACAGCTTCTTAAATGGCAGGCAGAGACACTATTTTTGTCTCTACAGAGCAAACCTTCAGTTATTGTGACATACTGTCTAACTTACACACTTTGTTACAAGGTTTTCTGCTACAAAACACACATTTTAAAGTTCAAGCTGTGGAAGATAAGAAACCTCAACAGAAATCACATCACCCAGGATGAAATATGCTAGCTTCAAATTGTCACCAGTTTCAGTGCCTTTGTTTACCATGCAGAAGTGTTAATCCATTACACCATATTAACATGCAATACTTTTATAAGACATTGCAAAAAAAAAAACAACCAAACACCAACCTGCAAGGGCATCTAATTATGGATATAATATTACTGAAGAAACTGTGTTAATGAATGTACACACCCTACTGACTGTGTCCTTAACAGCTGGAACTGGCAATCGTGGCAAAGATGTCTGGAAGCTGTATAACATGGGTTTACGTCCTGAGAAGAGTTTTACAAGTACCTGCAGGAAAACAAAAACAAAATACACATCTCAAATTATTAGCATCAACCGAAGAAAAATGACAGAGTAATGAAGTGTAATGTAACTCACAGTACTTTCCACTGGTAAATTACACTGTGCTAAATTTAGCAATCTGTATTTATCACTGTTTCACAAATGAAAAAGGTGCTGATATTAACTTTCTAAAAGTTAAACAACATGTCAGTGGAAGAAAAAGACACTCGTAGCCATTCCTGACTTTCCAGACAATCATCTGGTCATTAAGCAATATTGTTTGAATGGCACACCTTGATCTCAACAGAAGATAGAGTTACTTAGTACTTTTTTTTTTCATACATTTCCCCCTGTAAAGATTAAAAAAGCAAGTTTACCAGTTATCTTTTACTCTACAGTAGACACTACAAAAATATCTATATTGTGCTTCAAAACAGGAATCATTATCAAGCCTGTCACTTAGCTAAGGATCCTAGACAACTATAGTAATCTTTAAAGACACTAATTATGCTATGGAATCATGGTTTAATATTTTCTAAAGTTATTGCTCAACATCAGTACTCGTATTAAGGTTACAGGGAGTTCCTTCACAAGCATGAGCCTATCTCAGGTAGTCTACTGCATGATTTGAACATACCAAATTGTGCAAGCATGCCAGTGTTATACTCAGTGCTTATGTTACAAAAAAACAACAACAAAACAGAGAAGCCAGAGATGACAGTTCCCACATTAGCTTCAGATATTGCAGCATCTGATTTTCCATGGGAGACTGAAGACAGAAGCAGATTTCTGTCTACGACTATTTCTCAGCTGTGACATGCACTAGGCTGAAAGTCTAGATCATGCAACTGCTAGGCTACATCTGAAAGGGTTTTGACATTATCACCCTATTTCAGCATCAAAGTATGGCCAAGTATTACATCAATAATCCAGTGGAATCTCTGTTGTCAAAGTCCAGTACACTATACCATATATTGTATACAGACCTACAGACTGAAGACAGGAGAATCAAAAGTGTCATTTCACTACTAAATTCCTAGAACTTCCCCCTGCATCTCCTCCCAGCTGACAAAACCACTTGTAAAAATGCAGTTTTTTGCCCCCTCTCAACTTCCATGGTTAGCACAGCTAGAGGAAGGTTTTAAAGTCAACACAAAACCATTAAGAATTGCAGAGTATTACCAGCAACAAAGCCTACCCTGCAAATGGATCTGTATCAGAGTTGTCAGATGTACAGCAATGCAACAGAGTGATGAAATCTAAATGTGCTTTATCACAACATAAGTAAGAAGCCACGTGAGAAAGAAAAGCTCCACTTTTTCAAATGACAGACTAATTCCATATCTGGGAATAGTTTTATTCTACAACTCTTAAGCCAGGAAAGGCTGAAATTATCTTCAGACAGAAATGTGCTTGCTCGATATTATTTATCTGTTAAGTAAATCTGTAGTAATTTATAATAGTTTGAGACCATTAAAGTGATCCAACAGACACATACTTAATTACATCTCTGATTTCATATGCCAACACAGCAAATAATTTCACTCTAGCATGCACTGCATCTTGCATCTGTTCACAGATTATTATTTTTTAACACTATAACTAATACTTGGGTTTTTCCCTTAATCCTGGTACAAGAAATATGATTTTAGAAGATTAAATATGTTCATTAACTGCCACCAGACTTACAATCAGCCTGCAAATCACTTGGTGCTGTGACTGAAACCAGAGTTCAGGTTTTTGGTCTACCTGACTATTTGAACAGAAGACAGTACATTCACAATAGGAAAAACAGCTAAGAAAGGGGGAAAAAAACCAACACCCCCCAAAAAAACCCCAAACAAACAAAAACCAAAAATCCAACCACCAAACAAGTAATAAAGATCTTGGTAATGTTTAACTAGGGAAACCAGTCTTCTCTTTCGTTGGGACCAGATAAAGAAAGAACAAGATATTAAAACAGAGCTTCATATTAAGCATAGATGATACACTGTTGGGCATACACCTCTAGAGTGTTCTGTATTTAAAAAAAAACACATAAAAAACCAAAATAAAATACAATGCACAAAAGTGATATGCAACATACACAATAGACAAAACTTTGTAAATACAATGTGCAAGAAAGCATGATAAGTAGCACTGCAGGTCATACTGTTTAAGGCTGGTAAGGCAATATTAACAGCTTTAATCTTATCTGGTAGGACATGCTGAAAACCCAGACAGATACAGCTTCAAGCAATTGACAAAAGCCTTACCATTCAGAGCCTGTACTGTACAAATTCGAGTCATGAGGCTTGTGATAACCGCTTCCAGGAGAAACTATCAATTAGAAATTTCATTTGTAATAGGTGAACATTAAAGTCTATTTTAGTGTACCTTCCTGGATACCTGTTCCTGAACATATTTCGTAATAAATCATGACATGTTGTTAGTCTAACAAACATGAGTTTAACTTCTGAGGCTGTAGAGACTAATTTTATTGTAGTAGAGCACTTATTTCTACAACAATACTGACAAAAGTGAGTTGAAACAACCAAGTTCAACTACCAAAACCCCACTTCATCTCTTGGAGCACCTATGTGTACATTCCCTCACTTTATACCTATCACATCTTTTAAGCATCCTTTTCCAAAGTTATGTGAAAACTGCATAACAAACCACCTACTTTATGCTTTTTCTCCAATTCATTTTAGAGGCTTAACACTAAATCAACTGAAAAGATATTCAATATTCTTTTCTTCAAGCATAAGATTAATTTTAAGATGGATGACTAGAAATCCTAATATTTTAACAAGAGTTAAGGTAGCACTTTCTGTAGAGGACAAGATCCTTTGGTGCTGCAGCCTGAGTTCTTTAAGCTGAACTTACACACAGAGAAAAGGTAGGTATTGGAGTCACACAGTCCCAAGGTGTTGGCAAATTTAGAAGTTATTCTTGCTATACTCTTTCTTCTACAAGACTATCCTGAATAGTTTAATTCTAGCACCAGAAGGATAACAGTAATTAGCAGAAATATCTACATTACAGCCTCCTGTCCCATTACACAGAAAACACAAGCAAGGAAAAACCTACAAAGCTTTAAGGCTTTGAATACAGATCAAATAGAAGTTAAGATGAAATATGAAGATGTAGCCTTACCATCCAAAATTTGGTGCCTGCAGAAAGTTTGCCATGTTCAGTGAACATCCAACCATGATAGGAAAGCAGCATTTTTAGGGAGTAGCGCATTGTGACAATAAGGGCAACCCAAAGCCCTGTGCCAAAAAGGATTCCACTCACAATGTTCTGTGTTTGGTTTGACATATAGCCACTAGTTAAAACAAAAGGCAGCATATGCCAGTTAACAGCAGTTTAAGTTCCAAAGAGTACTTCATATTGCAAAGCTAAATCTAATGGTACTACAGGTAGGTCTTACACAAGCTTCATGCCTATTTAGCCCTTTTACTCTCTCATGTAGCAAGATCAAAAGCCACAGAAGTTACCAAATGTGCTTCCCAAATACTCAGAAAATAATGTAGTAATACTGGTATAACAACCTACCTATTTCACACCCTCATATGTCTGCTTATTGGGCTTACTCTAACAGGATTAACATTAAGAGTAGCTACAAATAAAACTGCTTTCTTTTAGAGGAACAGGAACTTTTCAGGCTACTTACGTTGTATCAAGTGTTCGGTTGATTTTCGCTATTATTCCTAACGAAGGATCGATTTTGGCATACATTGTTGACATCACACCCACCACTACAATAAGCCAGCTAGATGGGCTAGCAGGGTAAACACCAGTGATAATTCCATTCTGGAAAGAAAAGCCTTCACATAATTTTTTCATAGCAAAGTGATTCATATTACCATGGAAAAACAAAAATAAACACATTTAAGTCATTTAGTTTTAAACAAAAAGCTAAGGCTATCCAACATTTTCTTACATATGCTTAACTCTGGAGTAGGGAATGGATTTAGTTTTAAGTTTGACTGCTACAGTCACAATGATATCAAGAACTAAAGAAACTTTTAAGTTTTTTAGAAAACACTGATCCTGCTTCAAGTCTTACGAAAAATACTGAAATTAGCAAACAACTTTGCAACAAATAGGCACCTTCAGTAATTCCCACTTAGAGTGAGTTAGGCTTTTCTAAATGAGTACATGGTACAAATGCTCTACTGAAAACTGGAATCAAAGTTTTAATAACATTATTGAAACAGTCCTTCTTATAGCTTTATAAGAAGGTTTTATTAAGACTACTGTTACAAATCTGTTTTGGAAAGAGATGCTGAAGATAGCCTATAGCTCATCTAGTTTGCTACTAATAAAAGACATGTACCATTCATGATCCCATGAACAAAACAAATTCACACCAATCAAATACTTCATCAGAAACATTACTATTTAGCATGCCTTATACACTAGAGATGTTCAGGTAACTTTTTGAAAGCAGCAAACATTCTCCTTGATGTGAAAATTTAAATTTTGGCAAAGAATACATAGGACTGTAAGTGTAGGCTTGTATTTCTAAGTGAGATGACACTAAAAATCACAACTAGTTATATTTCTGACTTATGCTAAAAGATTACACATTATGAAGAAAATTAAAGCTATTATTAGTTTTGGTATCTGTTTTACCTTGCTTCCACAGAACAAATAAAAAAAAATGTACCCTTTTAGCTTTTACAGCATTGCCCAGTGCCAGCTTCCTCAGCATCCCCTGTCTTATTTAATAGCCACACAAGTCTTTTCCAGTAAGGAAATTTGCCATAGAGGCAAAAAAAATGTTTGCCTAAACAAAACTTCAATAAATCTATGGAACACTAAATAACCCTCAGGTTTGGTGGACATGACTAATTTATTTAAAATACCTTGAATCTGATGAACTTTTTCTTCCATGAATGGACACCAGATAGGTAAATCTGTTTGAGTGCCTCATGGCTCATTCGCAGGTCAATCCCATCTGGAGTTACTGTAAACTGAAAAGCTACTGCTTGATGAGCTTCTGCCATTTTTACAGAGAGTTCTGTCAAAAAGCAAAAGTTAAAAGAATTATTTCATCTTTGTTCAAAGGAGCTAAGAGCTAGTCCACTTCTAGCAAGTAATTTTGGGAAGTATTTCAAAGTATGCCAAATTTACACCCAGTACTTGCCTCTTCCTTACAGGCTATGCTTGCACTTCCCTCCGAGCGCCCAGGATGTTAATGGAGGTATCCTCTTCTAACCACAACAGCTGAAGATGGAAGCAAAACACTCTCATGGAACTTAGGCTTTTGGCAGGATTATAGCAAGTTGAATAACAAGCCTATATGCAATTTATAACAATTCAGAGCAGAGCAGAAAATTAAAGCTATAATATTTAGAAAAAGCTATCCCAGGTACACAGCATCTAATAAGATTCAGAAAATGTTTGTCATCATTTTGAAACAAAAGGTATTTAAAATCTTCACCTCAGCTAGCAAAACAAAGCTGCTTTGGCCATGTCTTCCTCTGAAATTTTTTTAATATCTTAATTTTAATCTGGTTAGTCCCAGCAATAACATACAACAT
The DNA here is from genome assembly GCA_013396975.1 of Bucco capensis. Classification (NCBI taxonomy): domain Eukaryota; kingdom Metazoa; phylum Chordata; class Aves; order Piciformes; family Bucconidae; genus Bucco; species Bucco capensis. The sequence goes on along the minus strand of VWZO01008936.1, from coordinate 1,106,874 downwards.
CCCCTGTGGCTCTGAGCTCTGTCTGGCAAATAACAGCAACATCAGAAATATGCAGAGCTGAGGTAACCAAATCACAACTGTCAGAAAAATGACCTTCACATAAGCAAATCTGAAATTAAGAGGAAATCTAATTGAACTGTAGCTCAGTTTCACTACCCAAACAATTATCAGCAATGGTGCCAATATAAACAAAAGACCATCATAACAGGCTCAAATAAAACCCACTGGATTTTTGTCTGAGGATACAGCCAATTTGAATTTAATTGTATACTCTTATTTATCAGCTCATCTTCACAGCTTCTTTTTTTCTGCAACTAGCAAGTCTACAAAATATCCTGGAAGTTACCCTTACTCACCATTAATTCAGACTAATGTTGTTTGAGCACTTACAATCAGAAAACAGATTTTTGCAGACAGGCTCTATGTGTAACACTGAAAGAGTCCAAAATACATATTCCTGAGAAGACCTTTGTGATTCCAAAGTCTTTCGTCCACGTTCATTTACTACCTTGCCAAAACTTTGTATAATCCTAAAGCCAACATCCTCTTAGAAGCACAGCAAAAAGGTAGAGGAATCCATAATCCTATCTGTAGGTCAGGATTCAAGGGCAAGTTTTAATTCCACATTATTACTGGTACAAAACAACATTATCAATACCAATGTTTTAAGGTGCCACTGGCATTTCTCTTTAAGCAACCTCAGAAGAAATTACAACTATTTCATGCCTTTTGAATCCTAGAAGCTGAAATTTACATATATTTTGCAAACCTAAAGCTTAGACTTTGTAATTAGTCTTAAACTCTGGCAGACATTCATCCCCTGTTGCACAGCATGTGAAGGCTAACCAGTGCAGTTTAGCAGGGCACTTCTAAAGCACTCTATTATGACTGTAGTGCTGCTCCTCTAGTCTGTAAATATTCTACTATGTCAAAGTCATTTGGAGCACAAAGAAAGAGTGCAAAGGTGTTTAAGTGGACAACCAGGGAATACAAGTACTAGGAATGCTGCAGTAATAGTAGGCTTAGGAAATAAATACACAATATAGGAAGAAAAGGAGCATCAGGCAAAGATGAACAAAAAAACGCTGTTGCACGGCATCTAGCAAGTTTGCTAACTAACAGGTAGCAACTGTTTGCAATATTTAAGGTACCTATCCCTAGACCAGCCTGCAACGATCAACCTCTGCAATACAGCTACTACTACAGTGGCTGATGGTAATTCACAGACCTCCCAAATCCCTCATCTGAAGTTTTAGAGGCTGAGTCCTGGATAAATCAGGCTTCTGCCTTTCCAGAAGGGCAGCTAAAGCTCACAGTGTCACACAGACAGTGTGCGATTTGATCTATGCATGTACAGTGTCTGATTAGGACGCTGAAGAAACCAAATCAGCTTTGAACACAAGTTTCAAAACCTTTAAGGCAAGCCCTGTACACCCTGTTAACAACTGTAATTTGTAACACTTAGAGGCCATCACTAACAACTACTTATTTATAGCAGCCTTGCTGTAGGCAAGTATCAGGAAGTCAGAGTCATCTGTCCATTCATTCATTTACATTCTGCATCACCAATTTGACCTTGAGATCAGAACTGCAGGAGAGCAATAAAACAGAGACAGGCAGCAGCAACACTTGGCATACTCTGGACTCAACAGAGTTTGCAAAAAAGTGCTCAAAATTAAGAATTCATCATATGTTTAACAGTACTACTAGACTGGGATGAAGGGCCAACAGGTTCTCTGGTTCATTCATGGAATGTTGTATTCTGTAGTGCCAGTGTCTTAAGTACCAGATCAACTAGTTTCTATTACAGTTCAACTCCCCTGTGACTCCTCAGCCTGGGAATTTGTAACTATTATCCTCTCTGTTTCTGAAGAGAAAGAATTTCAGGAACCCCTCCCTTTTTAGGCAGATACATTTCTATTGTCCAAGGCAGAAAAAGATTATATATAGCATTAAACATAAACAGTCAACCTGATATTTGAATAAATTAAAATTTAGCATGATCATAAAATTAAAGCTTCAGTAAGGAAAATATTGCTTATTTCTTCAAATGAAGAAATACCAGACCAACAAGAATTGGAATCAAATAAACAAGCCCTGAAAAGAAATACAAGTCTAGTTCTAGGACTGTATTACTTGACCCTAAGATGCAAAACAATCAAACAACTTGTTTCTTTTCATATCCTTTTCCTTTCTTAAGAAAACTGTAAGCCTTTAAGACTGCTCTGAATTATGATGGCCGAACACCAAAGACTTCCTGTGGTCCCTTTCTTTGAAGGTTTATTTTCCTTCTTAAAGGCCAATTTTACCATCAGCTGCTGTACACTTCCCCTCGTTTGCATTCCTCCACTGCCACGTGCTTGCTAGCAAAGTAGGTAAAAGGGCACATGCCAGAGGAGCATGCGTTAGACTTTCAACTTGACTTGCCAGTGTTTGTAAGGCAGCACCCACATCAATCAGCTAACTAACACTGAAACAATAACTTCTAACTCCAGGCATTTTAGTCAGCAAAATATTTCTTACAGCACATACTAATTAACCTCATTCACAACAGAGCCATAAATAAGAGCTTTTGACTCTCAGTAGTTTGGCCAAGTCTTACTTTAAAGGGAAAAATAAAGAACACAAGTTTCTAAATCAATCTGAAATGGCTATTTTCACTCCTTTCAATGCTGTCGCTTAACATTAATGTATCGTCAAAAACACACTTGCCCTTTTAAACTTGGTGTCTTTTTTTCCTTTTTCTTTTTAATCAAAGGAGAAGGCTGCCTGTTCCTTGCTCTTTTTTGGTTGTACTTCAATTCAAATATGCCGTAGCAGCTGCAGATGTTTCTCCTCTTCCTTTTCTATACCTCTGCTTGAGTCAATTAAACCTTGCTGCGATTTTTTTTCTGTTGTTCTAAATAAGTACTGCTAGGTTAGATGTACTTTTAAGTCAAGAAAACAGAGCACACTAGAAAGCCTAAACCCTGACAGACTTGACTGTCTGAGAAACTATGCTGCTCTGCCTACTATGCAGAAAACCTCCTCCGACTGCTAGTATTGCAATTTCAGGATATTTACACCACGAAGACTGAGGTTTAACTCATGGCTGCTCACAGACCTTATGATTTCAGGTTGCACAAAGCAAGGTATTAATTCCTGAAAGCAGTTACTTTTGGAAATGCTTTTGAGTATGAACCTTGCTATGTTTCTGTAGATTGTATACGCTTTACATAGATAAAATCGTTGTGTTAAAAAAAAACACCTACATTACCACCTCTCCCCCCCAAAAAAGCAGCTCCTCTGCATTAAGAAGATGCCCATATCGCCTCTTATCTCAGAATTCATCTTAGTCACCTGCTTCTTATACATTGCTTGCTTCATGCAAGCCTTCCCCCCGCCCCCCCCCATTTCTCATTCCTGTTGGAATAGAGAAAACCCTGCCATTTCTCCTCAGCAGAAGCCAAACATCCATTAGAGAAAAATGTATTATCTAAATGTAGTTTGCACATCTACAGCTCCTCTTTCTACAGAGGAAGCAAGTTAAAAAATGCAGAGGAAAACTGGAGAGAAGTTTTATTCACATGACCCAGAAGAGCTAAAACCTTGGTGAAAGGCTTAATTATATAACTCTTACTTATAAGCTACCTCAATCTAGTTTGAGGCTCTCCTCACAGGTTTCTGACATCTATTTATAGATAAAACTTTTATATACAGGGCATACACTTCTCTGTAACCAAACTAAGCTCACAAAACAGTTCTCTCCAGTTATTCTACTTTAACGGTCAAAGGTTGACAGTTTACTTGGAAAAGTAGTGACTGTTGCATACAGTTTTTCCAAGAACACTGTCAGGTACCACCAATAAAACAATGAGTAGAACCTTATCACATAGGTAGTGTCTTCTGACTCCTGCCAAGTTCCTGCTAGCAAGTTTTAAGTGAACAAAAACAACAAACAAACAACAAAAAAAACCAAACCCAACCAAACAGAAGTGTGACCTTGAAGAAGTCTTTGCACCTTCCTTAAATTACAACTTTAAAATTTAGCTTAGAGTTTGCATTTCAAATAGGAATAGAGACTGGTGAGGAGAAAAGAATGATACTAAACTCACAATTACATTGCTTAAGGAAGTTTTCAAGATGGGTAGTGGAGAGAAGTAACAGTTGAAATTATATGAAACCCAGTTTTAGCTCAGAAACATACTGTTAAGACTTCCATTTAAAGCTAGACATCTTGAACTCAGGAGGTCTTGGGAAACCAAACAAGTGCCTCAATGTCTGTGCCCAAAACCAGTGTATTTCAAAGAGAAAAGGGTGTGGGGGTGGAATTCTATTTCTATTAACAGGCAAAGCAGTAAGAGTTACTACTTGAATGTTACAAGCAGTCATACAGAACAGGAAAAAAAAAATCTGGGGCTCTCGCAAGTTTTCTTAAAAGACATCAGCTCTGAAACTTGATTAAATACTGAACACACTGAAGAAGTTTTATCCCGTATTTTAGTTCACACATCAGACCTCCCTTCAGGGGATTAGCTTGCTACAGCTTTTGGAAGAAAACAAGATATCCAAAATGCTTCATTTGTATGTTCATTTTTTAAAATACTTTGACACTTTAGGATAGATCACTGAATTCCATGAGTCTAAGGACAGACTTAATGAAATCAGAGTCAGTATTAAAACCCCAAAATACTTGCACTGTATTTGTGCCTAGACAGAAACCAAGTATTTTCTCTCATCTAGTTAAGTTACTACTATAGAAATTTACATTTTCTGCTCTTCTAGAAAGCCAAAACTATGAAAGCATTTTGTTTTGTACAATCAATGAATGATTGTTTATGCTCAAATCTGTTGATTTCATACCAGATACTAAACTAAAAGCAAGATAATTCTAAGTACTGTTTATCCAAGTCTTCTCATGCACTATTCCAAGTGTCCAAATGATTTCTAAAGAAGTTCTCAAGTCTATCAGCTTGACATCATTCTTCCAGATGCTTGATGCAAAAGTAGTAGCTGTCAAACTTATTTAAAAGGTTGAAGACAGGAAAGAGAAAAAAAAACTCACAACAAAAGCGAAGTGCAGATAGATTTACAAATAAAGAGACTGAAATGGCTGTGGCTGACAGATCAGAAGATTTACCTTTTACCTGCTATCCAGATGGCCCACAACAGCCTGGAGAAGCGAGCTGGCTGAAACCTTATTAAGTTCAACAAAGAGAAGTGCAAAGTCCTGCATCTAGGGAGGAGTAACCCTGCACACTAGAACACGCTCAAGACTGACTGGCTGGAAAGCAACTTTGCAGCAAGCTGCACAGCAGTCAGCAAGGTGCCCTTGCAGCAAAAGCAGCTAATTGAATCCTGAGGGGCATTTAAGAGGTGAATTGCCACCAGGCTGAGGGAGGTGACTCCTCCCTTCCACTCAGCACTGGTGAGGCCTCATCTTGACTACTGTGTCCAGTTCTGAGCTCCCCAGAAGAGAGAAATGAAACTACTGGAGACAGTCCAGTTAAGAGCTACTAAGAGGATTAAGGGCTTGAAGCACCAATCCTATTTTTTCATACAGTTTTAACTGTCTATCTAGCAGAGATGCTTTGTGAAACTTCATGTAGCAATCTTCATAACAGATCGGCTTCAAAAAATAAACTTACTTTAGAACACTAAGGGCTGAGCAAGAAATTCTGTTTCAGTTGCTTAAATAAACAGCACACCTTGGAAATGAAATTGGTAGTAGCTGTTAAACATTTCAAAAGAGCAAGTTTTATGCAACTGGCATCATTAGTCTGGAGGACAAAAGAAACTGGGTTTTCCAGTAGAATTTTTACAGAGATTTTGCATGAAGTTTTCAGACAAAGATTCATCTGAATGTTTCAACACTATTCCAGTAGCCTTGCTTTTACTGAAATGCATCAGTGTGTCATTATACAAGCCTTTTAAATGTATGTTGGTATTTTAAACATCACTGCCATTGTCCAGTGCAAGTCTGTTAGTCTAGTCTTAAGGAAGCAGGCAGATTTCTAGAGCTGAACTTAAGTGACACAGTGAGAAACAATATAAACTCCTAATAAAAAATGGGTCCTTGGAATTTAATGGTACATCTAGAGGAAACACTGACTGTTCCTATCTAGTTAAGAAAGCTTCTATTATCAATAATAAAAATCACTGTGACTTCAGTAGAGTCTTTTCATGGAGTTTGCTATAAAGGTAATAGTTTCAGACACTAAAGCATATGGTGTACAGCAGCATCCAGCAGTGACTCAGTAACTCAAGGTCCCAGTCATTATGTGAGCGACTTGCCTCCCCACCACTATTTGACTTAAAACACCAAAACTCTGCCCCAATGCTAAAGGGTCGATTAAGTACGGCAACTAACCAGAGAATGCCAAAAGGATGTCAAAAATGCTTTTACCCTCCTGCATCTGGTGCTTCTTTGATGCACAGTTGAACAAAGTTAAAACTAAACCTGAAGAAAAAGCATCCAGATTAACAGAAATCAAAGAAGGATCAAAGTTACCTAGAGTTTTATGGCTTTTAAAGGAAATGCAGGTTTTGATGTATAAAATCCTCAGCTAATGCCATTTCCTTGCAGTGTATATGACACTTCTGCAGAAATGTAAGATATCAAAGCCTCAGAAAGAGTAAAGGTAAAGAGCTTATTCATAGTTCATGTCATATTCTGCAAGGCACTGACTTCTGAACTTACTGTAAAGATTAACCAGACACCAGTACTACCTGAGATCATCTACTTCTAAACAGCTTCCCAGCACACTAACGCTCAACAGTATCTAATCATGCTTTAGCACAGAAAAAGACATTGATACTCGCTGCTCTGAAGTCTTACCGACAACTCACCTATCTGAGAATGATTAATCATATTGCACAGACACAAAATCATTAATAGCAATCTGAGAGCAGTGAAGTAGATTTCTGTGCAATAGTCATTAGATTCACTCAATAGGGCTTTTCAGGTGAACCTAATGACTGTGGCATAGAAATAAAACAGAAACCAAAGAATAACTCTCCTTTAAAACTTGAATTAACATAGTATTCAATTAATCATCATTTGACCTGATGGAAAAAGTCAAACTGACAGCTTCTCCCATGCCACTTCAGTTGTGACTGACACCTGCTAAAACCAGGTTAAGCTTCCTAAAAGCTGAATTTGTTGGTTATATAGCAATTCTCTCTCACAGGATCCCGAAAGTAAAATCACTGGGCCATGACTGAAGTGGCTTATGTCACTTGGACAGAAGCAGAAGCCTCTCCTCCAGCAGCAATCATCTGACATGTAAATTTCATGTTCTCATATTTGGTTATTGCTAATCACTGGCTCCAATCCTTCCCACCCTCACCTACAGCTCTGATCCTCTGGAATTGCAAAGGTCTTAAAGGATTTCTCACATGTAAAAAGTGAACACCTTGACTAAAGCACATGTGAAGAACTGAATACATGTATTGCCCAGGTACAGCAACACTGGGACCTACTGCAAACCTCACCCACAGCAGACAGTTTGAAATCAGAACAGCCAAGGAGTCAGCAGTAACTTGCTGTCCCACTGACAAAACTATCAGCTTGTGCCCTGTCCTCAGCAGTTTCTTAAGATCACCTGTGGGTGAGTATAAGCTATCCTCCGCAGGCACCTCTTTTGGAATCTTCAGCCACTTTCTTCATCCGCTTCCTAAGTGGTAAACTAGAGCAACAGGCATACATGAAAGGGAAGAGATAATAACAATCAGACCAATGAATGAAACGTAGGCATACCTGGCTTAAAAGTGGGCTTGAGATCTATTTGTCACACAGAAATCTTCTGTCTTGCCAGCTCACTGCGGATGGGACCTTGAACACGTTAGGACACACTCAGAGGCAGATTCATTCCAACACTGCTAGCTCTTAACGGACATCACACAACAGCAGTGGCAAACAGTCACTTGTAGCTCTGAAACAGAAAGGCAAGAAAAACAGTTTGAGTTTTGATTCACACACAGCTGCCAACTGCTCAGAGGGGGTCAGACCCTTTTAGAAAAACTGATGGCAATGGAGAGAATAGTCACAAACAGTTCTGAAACACTGTTTTCCATTCCACTGGATGAATGTATTATCTAGATCAATTTTTCTTAACAGGTCTGAGATGGTGAGGAACTCACGAGTGAGAAAAAGTTCATGTGCTACCCACTTGGTCCTTTTTGAGGGCTCAAATCAGTGATGGCTATCTAGTGTAATAAGCAAGATGATCACGGGGCTAGAGTCCAATGCTAGTTTCAGCTTTCAGTTTCAGATGTCCAAGTGTTTGCCTCCAGGCTTTAAACTCCCGTTACAGCCAATGCAGATGCCTTCAAGATTTCTTGGAGAGATGTTCACAGAACAAACTATTTTCACTAGCACTTCTGAGAGAAAAGCTACAGATAGTAGCTTTTTTTTTTTTTTTTCTCATCTAATCAAACAGAAGGCAAAGTAGAAGAGGAAACTGGCTACAGCAGACAATGTGTTAATCACTAGGCTAACACTAAGGAATATTAATCCCTACAGTTTCTGGATAATATGGCCTCTCTCCTCTTCCCAAACAGCATGTTCCTGTAAAAGGCAGCTCCAAAATGTATGCTTCAACAGAAAAAAAAACACCTAAACACTGCCATCCTCCACAACTGTAATCAAACCACTTTTACAACTGTCATATTATTTGTGGTTTTTTCCCCCTATACAGAGTAGAACATCCTATACTGTTGCTAGACCTTTTAGATTATTCTAGTCTCTACTGCAATACATGTTATATTGTACACATTCCAGCAAGCTACCTCCTCTGACCTTCTAGAAATTCAGAATAATCTTGCTGAGTAAGAAATAACATACAAAAATAAAACACTGCACTGTTACCATAGCATGCAGAAACCCTCCCCATCCTCCCCAAAACTAGGCTCTAGATCTGGGTAGTTCTCTTTAACACTGCTACAAAAGACATACCTAGGCATTTAGATCATGTAAGTTTTATCCTTTCTCTGTCCCTTTGCACTAATGAACTTCTACGCCCACCCAGTAAAGATGCATTATTATCTTCTCTATAACAACAAATATTTCTGGAATGGTAGGACTTTAACAAGACATGCAAGATGTTACATTTTAGGACTTTAATGATCCTGGAAGATGGACAAAGTTTGGTTACTGAAGGCAAGGTGAACGGATTCTTCTTGCAGTAGTTCAATCATTTACAGTACAAGGTTGAAAGACCTGAATAAGGTCTTAAAGACCTGAAAAAGGCTTTTCTGCCTGTCTAAGGCTGAAAGACTGAAGAATCAGTTCCAAATATATTTGCATAAACATTTAAATTGGCCATTCAAATGAAAGTTAATCCGGATTTGGAAGATAGATGCTTTTTAGTCATTTAGACCTTGTTTTTCTGAACATGTGGTGCTTTGGACCATGACACAGCACACTGCAGGACAAAGACAATGGGTTTGGAACATAAAAAAAAATACATATTGTGTTTGTTTGGGATTTTGTTTTGTTTTTAAATACAAGCATCCAGTTCAGTCGCCTTTTAACCCACGATTCTCCCAAGGCAGAGCCATGCAGTCACATTCAACACTGCCAGCACCCCTGCACACAGCCAACAGACACATCCTCCCTGCCGGGCGCACACCCACCCGCTGACCGCTCCGCGCCCTCTCCCCGATGCCCACCTCTGGACGCGGGGAGCTCTGGGCTCCGGCGCCGGTTCCGCGGAAATGCTCCGCGGAAAGGCTCCGCGGGGCTCCCCCACCCTTCCCCCGCCCTTTCCCGGGGCTGCTCACGTGACCCCTTCCCCAGAAGTGGGTGAAAGGTCGCGTCGCCGCAGCGCCGCGCAGGCAGCAACGGCAACGGGCGCGGTCCGGAACACCGGCACCCCCCTCCAAGAAGGACATCGGCATACTAACCGCCCCAAGCCAGCAACAGCCTGGCCCGTGCCCCACCCCGGGACACCGGTATCCCAACAGCCACAGGCCAACAACAACCGGGCCCGTGGCCCTCCCGGGACACCCCGTCCCCCGCGGGCCCGAAAGGCATTGCCCTTGCCAGAGAAAAGTTTCCAAAGAGAAGAGACCGCAAGCGAAAAAGTATATCCATCCTAAAGCTAAAAGGGGTGTTCTTAGCTTGTGCGGCTGAACAGTTTCTGTTCTGGCTGTCCGAGCTTACAAAAGCCTCAGATGTTTGATGTAACAGTTTAACCTAGAAGGATGTTTTCCTCCTGGAAGAAGGTCTTGAATCAAGGCTGTAACACCCCAAAATGTTCACGAGCATGTCTGTCAAACTGAGTCACAACTATGACACAGCCTGATTCCTGTGTCACTCACTCACAGTATCACCTGTGTTATTGTAAACGGCAACTTACCAGTTTATACAAGTTAATTGACAAGCTTACAACAGGAAAAGAACCTGCTAATTACCACTGTAGACTACAACACTTTTTTATATATACAACACCCATTCACAATGGTCAAAATATGCATAAAAGCTTGTAGATGTGGAAAGAGGTCAGACACTGGAAAATACAACTGCTTAATGAAAGGAGAATGAATGCATTATACCTTCCTCATTCGCAGTGCCACACTCCTACAAACATGATAAGGAAGTGAGTAGTTTTCAGTAACCTCCTCTGGACTGCAGAGTTTCAACACAATTGTCCTCTAAGCGCTGAAAAATTGCCAGATCAAGGGAAGAATGAGATATTTGTCTTGATCCTATTTGACACTTTTCTCCTTCCAAAACTTTTCTCTTTCTGAAAAAGGTGCTACAGTTAGTGTTACAGTTCCATCAACACTAGTATACATCTGTTACAAATAGGTTACAGCTGAAGTAATATTTTAGGATGATTTTTCTATTTAAACTAGAAAAGAGTGTGAAAATGAGGCAGGAAAATGGAGTTCTGAGACGCTGAGAAAACCTTTATCTTTCACAACAAGTCTAATTAGCATTCTCCTCCAGTAAACCTGCCGTGCGTGAGCAAAATGGAACATTTTCTCTCCATGTGCATCCCAAGAGCAGTTTGTGGTGACTGCGGGTTGTGTAGGTTCTCAGCCTGCAGTCACATGAACATATCTCTCTCTCACACACACACACTTCACTATTTAGTCGACGCACACGAAAACGCACCGCTGAAACCCAGTCGGGCACACACCTCTGCAGAAGCCAAACTCGCCCTGCTGAGGGGTCTGAGCTCCGCTGGCCCGTGGGCCACCAGTATCACCTTGCCTTACGCGGCCAACTCCCCGTGTACTCCTCTGCCCCATCCCCCTCCGCTCCCTCAGCTGATCCTAGAGCCAGGAAAGAACGCGGGCAGGACGCCAGAGACACCTTGCCTTTCCCAGGCAGCAGCCTCTCCGCCACCCACTCCCCGCCACTCCACCCCTTCCTCCGGCCGGGATAAAGCCCCGCCGCGGGAACAGCACCTGCCGCAATCGCAAATTTACCTCACAACTTCTTGCTCGCCCTAATCACAATAATACTTAGGCTAAGGCCAGACCAACCGAGCCCGTCCGCCCGGCGCCGGTTCCGTCCTTCCTCAGCCCCAACGCCGAGGGCTGCGCGCCGGGGGCGGGGCAGGGTGGAGCGGCACGCCGCAGTGAATCAGCCGGACGCAGAGGAGCGCAGCCCGCCACTGTTCCCTACCCCGCTCCCCCGGGAGCGCCCGTAGGCGGCGGAGCCAGGCCGAGCCGAACCACCTCGCGAAAAGCTGCCACTCGACAGCCTGCACCCCCACATCTGCGTGAGGACCCCTCCCGCTCGCTACCCAGAAGAACAGCGCTTACCGGCGCTCAGACGGGGCAGGCCGGGCGGCGCTAAGCTAAGCTGAAGCGAACCGCGGCACGAGTGAAGCGGCAGCGGCGGCAGCCGCTCCCTCACACGCCCTGCCAGAGCCGGGCTTGCCGCCCGCCCCTCCATTGGCTGCCGGCGGCGGGAGGCGGGCTCAGGGCGGGGCCGGCTCTGAGGAGGAGAGGAGGCGGGTAGAGAGGTGGGCAGCGGTGGGGCGGGCTGAGAAGGGAGCCCGGGACAGGGCCCCGGCGGGACGTGAGTGGGAGGTGGGAGCGGAGGCATGAGGCTGCGGCAGATTTTGGTTTTGTTTTTATTGGAAATAGCAAGTGATCGCTCCAGAAAACCATGAGATTTTTAAAGGACCTTCTCACTCTCTACAACCCTTTGAAAGGAGGTTGTAATGAGGTGGGGCTCAGTCTCTTCTCCCAAGGAACAAGTACTTGAGGAAATGGCTTCAAGTTGTGCCAGGGGAGATTCAGGCTGGATATTAGGAAGAATTTCTTCACTGAGAGTGTTATCAGACATTGGTATAGACTGCCCAGGGAGGTGGTGGAATCACCATCCCTGGAAGATAATTGTGTAAATGTAGTGCTTGGGGACATGGTTTAGTGGTGAGATAGCAGTGTTGGGTGGGTGGTTGTACTGAATGATCTCAGAGCCCTTTTTCAACCATAATGACTCTATGACTTTATGACTCCTAGAGCCACCACAAACAGGCAGTCTCCATGGACTCGTGGACTTGCAGCTGGGGTTAGTGAGGAGGGGTCCCAGGGGTGCAAACGTGGGAGGAAAGGCACGCCTTGGGGATGCATTGCACCTGAGTGACCTGGTTGGTGGTGCTGTGAAGGGCCTGCTAAGGACAACTAAGATCTACAAAGAGCTCTCAGGTCTAGCCCCTTCTGTGTGGGAGCCACAGGCAATAGCTGTCCTCTAAGTTCCTGGGCTCTAGCAAGGTGGAGGGTTAGGTGTTAGAGCAAGCACAGAATGGCTCTACTGGTGGGGCTGCGAAGGGCTGCCAAGGGAAGGTGAGGATCATCAATAGGGTTTAGAGCTGGCACCTTCACTAGGGGAGCAGTCGCTGGATGTTTTCCATTTTGGAGCTGTGCTCCAGTGAGAGTGAATAGAACCGGTTGCAAACTTTAGTGACTAAAGCAAAGGTGGGCCCCCCACAGTTGGTGGGCCTGTGGAAGGGCTGCCATGGGTAGAGCCCACTGAAGTTTTCTAAAAGTGCTTGAGCATCTTCAGCAGAAGAGTCCAAAAGAAATTAAGTGACATCTGCATACCCAAAACACCAAACAATTCACTGTCTTCCCAAGTTATTTTTAATACACATTGATCAGTAAGAGCAAAATTAATAGTAATGCCATAGCATACAGACAAGATAGCCTTTCTGGGCAAGCTTGTAGGGGATCCCTCACTCAGAAAACTAGGTCAAGAGTCTATTTGGTAGGAACATCCGCAGCAAGGGACATATCTGCTCCACATGCAGAGTTTTAGATCTCCTGGTGTTCGTTTCCCTACTTCTGAATTCCTTAATGTCTTTTCTCTTACTTTGTATATTCATTACTTCTGGCTTTGTCCTTCACAGTCACAGTGGGTGAGGAATATGAATCTGATACCATTCCACATGTGAGAAAATGGATGACATCCCAAGTATGAAGGACATTATTTGTAAGCTTCACAGCATGTGCCTAAGGTTATGTTAACAGTAGCAAAATGGAGCCTGGCCAAGATTTGAAAGGTAGTAAGAAGTTTTCTAAGGTAAGGGAACAAGTCAAAAATTCAATACTAAAGGTCACTGTTTATTAGAGAAGTCATAGTGAATGTTGCAACCTAATAGTGGTGAGTTTGTGACACTCCCTAACCGCTGCAAAACTTTGAAAAAGAAAGTTCTCTGGCCTGAAAATACACACTATAATTTCTAGCCAAGAGTACAGATTTATTTGGAGATTATTTAGAGGTTTGTTTGTTGTGATTGAAGGACCTGGCAGTCACTTTTTGGAAGACACTGTTAGTGTCCACTGGTAACATATTTAAAATAATCCACTGTCAATAGGAAATCTGTTATTCAGATGAACAATCACAAACTGGTAACATCGTTTTCTTTCACAGTTTCAAATGTGAAGCATAACTAAAGAGGATTGTACTGCAGATTTTTTTGCTCACTGGGCAACAGATAGTGTATGTGCCATTTCCCACTGCAGTCTACTGGATGGAAGCAGAACTCTTGGTTTGCAACCCACGTAGTTCTTCAATTAGCCATTTGTGTCTCTTTGATTTCCAGTGTACCAATTGTGTCTTACAGTAATTCTCAGATTGGGTCCAGAGATTGAACTGCTGTTCAGAGATCAAGCCTAAAAATGAACTGTGTGCAATTCCTTGCTACTACTTCCTTGTTCCTTCCTGTACTAGAGCAGCATATCAGCTGAGTTTTCAATGGTACTCATAGTTCAAGTTAAGCAGAGCACATGGGAAGGCCATGCAAAAACCAATCTGCACAGGTGAAGACTAAGAGGAAACTTCCCTTTATTTCACATGATTTTGCCATTTTAGACAGAATGAAAAATGCACAGGATCAGCTGAGTGGATTAGAAGATTCTTCCACTTTATTTGTAGCTTTTGAACAAATAGAACCCCAAAGCCTGGCAACACTCACTAGGACCGCTGTTGGTTACATAGCATTGCTATGTCAGTGTAATCTTTTCCCTTCAAATGCATCCAGTGTAATTTGCTTATTAATTGTTGTGTTCACTCAGATATGCCTTCTCTAGGTATGAGTGCAGCTGTCTGAGGATGTGTTCTTCCATTTTGCATAGTGCTTTGTGATTTTCTTGCTTTACATTTCAGAATACCTCCCAGAAAATACAGGAAATTTGAATCAGACCAACCCTGTCCCCATAAAGCTTCTCTTGGCATCTGGTATCAGTGCCAGAGCTATTTCCAAACCAAGCCAGAACCATCCAACACTGAACACCATGGTCACAGGAATCAAACTAAGATCCACAGTGCTACTCTTTACAAATACTGTTCCCCAACCACTGTTTCAGGAAAGAAAAGTATATTCTAACTGTGCAAAGTCCTGACAGAGGGCTCATTTTCATTATAATGTTCATGCCAAAGTAAAAACTATCTGTGCTGTAGTTGCACTGTTATCACACCAGAAGATTTCCATTAAAAAGCTGCAATATGAGCTCAATTCCATAGACTTTTTCAGATGTATAATGCATAACCAAGAGGTTTTAAGGCCCTGTAGATTTGCAGCGTATGCAAGTCTCATCTTCAGTCAAAATTGAGTGCACACATACAATTAAAAATCTACCTTTGCACCTTTTCTATTGAATTTCCATATCTTTCTCTATCTGCAGCCATAATAATGCATGTTTTGTTTGCAGTGTGTTTCCTTTAACTCCTCTAGTGCTAGTGACTCAAGTGAAGCAGAGTGCTGAGTGGGCAAGAAGAGGGAAAAATCCTCCAGAAATTCAAGCAGGACACAAGAAAGCAGCTTGGTCAAGGACAATGTTTGCACTGGAAGAGCAGCAGTTCAAAATCTCCCTGATTAATTATACTGCACATCCAGGTTACTGATGCAGCTCCTCACAAGTTGAGTGGTGCATAGGCTGCTGCTGGGAGCAGGTCCAGCTCGGCATGATGCTGTGTGTTGTCCTTACCACAATTTCTGTGTCTCAGCACCCTCTGTACCCTCACCACCTGATCATCTTCCTCATCAGATACTCTGGTATGCTTGGGGTGGCAGCAAGTATCACTGCTGTTCCTTCATGGATTAATGGTGCTAACCCTTGCATAAAGAGCCTCGCTCTGCTTCCAGTCCCTTCCAGAGTAAGCAATTTGTCATCTTGGTCTTTCTTCCTCACTTAATTGGCAAAATGTATTGCCTTTAGGTTTTTTATAACTTGACATTTCCTGAGCACATGGAGGCATCGACATGTATCAAAGCAAATTGAGCCTGGAAAAAGTGATTCACACTTTGGTGCAGGAGGCAGTGAGGTTTGTGCTATTCTTCACCTGAACATAGTAAGCAGGTGTAAGATCAGCTCTGTGAGTAAACAGCTAAGAAAAGCACCATACTATTTTTTCAGTTTCTAGAGAAATGGAAGTATTTAGTCATGTCTAGTGATCTTGTGTTTATCAAACCATCCTAATGAGTAATAAAAATTGTTACGGAAAGCAAAATGTTTGACTAACCTATTTACCAACATTAACTTCATCTCCTATCAAGATGGGCAGCAGAAAGTAAATCAAGCAGTGCAAAAGTACTTCTGTGCTGTTTGGCTGACTCTTTGAAGTGATGTAGGCATCCAATGGACTTTGTCCATATTTGTGACTGAATAGTTCAATTCAGTGTAGTTTTCAGGTTTGTGAACGTACACCAAGCACAGATTTTGCCCTTCTGTATCTAAAACACACCTTGAAACCACAGAAAGAGCTGAGAATAGATAAGGAAAGGTGACTGGAAGCACAGACTGTGAAGAAGTTTTCCAGGACCAAAAGAAATATAACATACATGACTCTGTGGGCTACTTACTAACCCGTAGGCAAGGTTCCTAAGTAAGCCATATCTGCTGGGCTGCTTTGCAAAGTACTGTCAGTCAGGGAATAACTATTTCAAAGCCCCATGTTCTGCCTGCTGGAGCTTTACACTCATCCTCTGTGAGAATACATTTAGCTTTAATTTTTGCCTGGGAAGCTAATGAATTTAAGAATTTCACAGATGACTTGCTGGATCACTACAATAACACCACACATAAATATGTCCCTGCATTTTAATGAAGGAACAGGAGGATCAAGGGGAAAACAGCTAGTATAAGAAAGCTATCAGTGTGTGGAATTATTAAAACCATCTAGGGCTGAGAAGTGTCAGTGTTATTCTGTATGGCAATAGACAAGAAATTGGATTGGTCAGAGAAGAGACTGAAACTGCACTTCTCCTTCAAAGATTATAGTTTTCTGAATGATCTAAAATGA
The DNA here is from genome assembly GCA_013396975.1 of Bucco capensis. NCBI lineage: Eukaryota > Metazoa > Chordata > Aves > Piciformes > Bucconidae > Bucco > Bucco capensis. The sequence goes on along the minus strand of VWZO01008936.1, from coordinate 1,090,130 downwards.
AGCATAGTGGAGAAAAGCAATACTGTGAAATGCACAGAATACAAGGGAAGGCTGCTTTCTACCAAAGCCCATGGAAACAGCAGAACAGTGTTTCTCAGGATATCCTAATTCAGGCCTAATGTTTATAGCAAACTGTTAATGACTCTGTCAGTGACTGTTTTTACATGGCTTTTCTAGGAAGCTAATATGATTTGAATCATGAACTTGATGCAGGCAGACTTTTGTTTTAGACACATACATGAAAATGACTTGGTGGAAAGAATACACGTGGGAGAATTACATGCTCTAGAATAATGACTTTTTTAAAGTCCATAATAATACCTCCCTAATAAATGTTCTTATTTTCATGAATCCTTACTTTGATTGAGGATTTCAAAGTGATCATCCCTTTGAAAACTTGGTGAGGTACTGCACTGTCTCATATTAAGTCCTTAATGTGCAAGTACCTTCTGCACCCGTTACTGAACAAGCACCTTGTCTACATGCTTAGAACCTGATGGGAAAAAACGCTTCCTTCAGTATGACTAGGCCTTACTGCCCTCGTGTGGCTGCTGCTAAAAAACCAAAAAGGCCTTGGAAAATTTACACTTTGGGACTTAATCCAACGTAGCTGGTAGGAATGGGTACTCACAAAGCATAGGCTGCACATTTTTCTCATTGTGAGACATTCTCATCTTGCCTTTGAAGCAGCTGTGACTTGTCATACCCCAGAACTTGACTAGATGACCCAGTGAGCTTATGTTGTCTGACTATTTCTGGGCTCTTCTAAAGCTATTTTAGGTCTTCTGTTTGGAGATAGGAAGGAAGTTGTAGATTCATTTTTTCATCCTGTATTTTTTGTGACTGATCTTTTGTTATTTCACAGGTGTGTTACCTGTGCTGAGTGTCTGCCCCTTGATTCCGGAGATCTAGGCAACTTTTTGAGGAACTGAAAATGCAGAGATCTAAAGATGCACCTCCATGGCTTTTAAATATTTTCCATAGTGTTCAACCTGTCTTTTTCTACACCCTCACAAGTCAGGGCAAGGATGCCATCACGATTCAACAGCAATTTGGCCTTACAGCCAAGGGTTGGACTACAGTCTCTCCAGAGACATTTGTAATTGGGATAATACCTTTTTCCAGGCTAATGTAGCCTATTTGGGAAAGTCCTGTAAGAAATTTACAGCTTTCTCAGCAACTATTGAAAGGCCATGTTCATGTGGGCAAGGGCAGATGGGAACATGGGTTTCTAAGCCGTCGGTCACTGATTTTTCGCCGTGCCCAAGAGGGCAGTGAGGCAAAGGCCACAGGCCCAGCGCCCGCCGCTGCTTAGGGGCACGCGCCGGACCCTCGGCCAGCCCGCCTAGCCGCTCGGCTCGCTCCGGCCTCCCCCGCTCTGGGCAGGGACTGTGGGCACTGCTTCTCTGCTTCCCTCATGTGTCCCCTTTTGATACTGCAACTCAGAGCTGCACAAGCAGTCGGAACTGCGGGCAGCGTATGCGCATAGCGATTTGACGACTCGCCGGCGCCATAGGGACTGTGGGCAGTGCTCTGTGCTGTCCTCGTGTGTCCGGTTTTGGTCCTGCAACTCAGAACGTGGCGGTGCGCGAGGACCGGCGGCGGAAGAGGGCTTCGGGCTCGGCGCTGAGGCGAGGGATCCCCTTCAGCGCTTGCGGGGGTGTGTCCTTCATTATGAAAATGTTTGTCTCTGCCTGGTATGGGAGAGGAGCGTGAAAGCTTTTCCCATCAAGCTAGCCCCAAAATATTGAAGAATCCCATTAAGCAAAGTGGAATGTACATCCATATTCACACCACACAGATCATACTCTTTGTGGTTGCCGATGTGACAGGGACGTTCTGTCTGAGGATAATATAAAAAAGAAACTATCACCACAAAGACTAAATTAGGTATTTTATTCCACTGATTCGATCTTTAATAAGAACCTGGAATTAGTCACATAATTGGATTTAAGGCACACAATGTACAAATATTTATAAAATCAGTGTAAAAAGTGAGCTGCATATAATTGCATTAAGTAGAAAACAAATATACAGGCCATAAAAATGAAGTCCCAAAGAGGATACTCTTAAAGTGCTAACAAGATGCATGTAGTTCATCACATGCATTAAAGCAACCTTCTATGTGTTTTATCCTGCGATTGCCAAGAAACAACAAACATCATAGAACAAAAGTTAAATCAATACTTTGTCCTGCACCAACATCCACCACGTGGGTTTGTTGCACCATGTCCTCTGAGGTGGCTGTGACAGAATAGGTGCCAGGAGGAACTTCAATGTAGATGTCTTCAGAAGCTTGTCTGGTCTTTGTGGGGGATGGTAAAAAAAGTTTCATTACTGCTTAGTCATCTTAGATTTCCCACAAAAACACCCATTTTGAATTTGGGTAAAAAACTCTGCATTTCAGCTACTATATAAACATACAAAGATTTTTCAAAATACAGAGGCAGCATGGACAACACTATAAAATGTTTCTGTCACTACAAAAACTATCAAGTGCCATAATCGAAGTGTTTCATCTGATGTTTCTATCAAGGGAAATAATCAACATGCTGTAATCTCTGCCTCACAAAACTGAAAGTTACCTGAACAGTTTGGAACATAAACTTAGAAAACATCCAGACAACAGAGGTGCTCCCACAGATTCCATATTTCTCATATTTTGTGGCTTAGAAATTCCCTAAATTGATTTGGTGAGGTATCATGTTTTGAAAACTACAAAAATCTTCTTTCCTGCTTGAGGAACACGAGTCTTCATAGAGACTGTATGAGGGCTGTGTGCCTTGCTGCATGCTTTTCCTCAGCACAGGGAATGTGTCAGGAACACAAATGAAGTGAGAATGCAGAAGTGCTGGATTATTGTTGCTGATACAATTCACAAAAGCCTAAAGATTAACCAGTGTTTGACATTCTGTACTAGTCGAAAATACAATGTAGACTCCTAAATGGTTAATGTCAGAATGCCACAATCTGATTTATAGCTCATTTGGCAAGTCTCTCTGCCCACTCTCCTGCCTACCTATATATATACGTTAGGATTGTGAATGCAGCACTGGTTAATCTGTGCCATCACAAAGTCTCCACGCCTGATCACAAATTTTAACCAGCTTAATGAAAAATGATAAAGCAATGCTATATCTCACTCTAAACCCAGTGTATTCTATAAATTTACATGTTAATAGCAACTTTGAGCTTGGCCGAGTTCTACAGAGGCTTCAGTCCTCTGAAAAGAAAAAGAAGTTACTCTGCTTTCCCCCCACCTGCCAACAGAGAGCTCAGATGAGTCCAGATGTTCATTTGCCCATGATGTCAAACCACATATATTTGTGTAAGCAAATGGCACAGACACTAGATGGGTAACAACTGTTCCATGGCAAGTGAAGGAATAACCTTTAATCAAAGCCAAAACCATCTACTTGCCTTCTCTTCAGAAGACTCCAGCCTTGTTTGCCCTGCTTGCCTGCTGTGATATCTGCAGATGTGTTTGATTTCATGCTCTTTGCATCTACAGGCTGCCACGAAGCTATAGTACTTCTGGACAACAACAGAAACAGAGCATATTGTTGGAAAACCATCAAAGCTATGCTCACAACTACTGCAGATTTACAATTAAAGTGCAATTGCACAGCTACTTACCCTCTGTATTAATTGGCTTATTTCCTCTCATGTGAGGATAAAAACAATGCCTGGATGTCCACAGGACATCTGCTTTCTGGTACCAAACTGTCATTCTTGTCTCCTGACACCCTTCATAGAGACCCTCTAATACCTAAGAACTTAATTCATGAAAATATCAGAAGGAATGAACTGGTAGAGACAGGCTCCTGGTCTGTCTACCCAGAACAGTAATGGCACCCAGTGGCCAGAGTCAATGTGAAAGCAATGGAGTTGTCCATCTGTATGCCATACCTCTCAATTTCTGTTTATCACAAACAAAGATAAGATGCTGCTCAGAACTGAGCCTGCACTCCTTATCCAGTAGCAACTATCCCAAATAAAGTTTGCTTAAATGATACTGGGGAAGTTAACTCTAAATTCTGAACAAATGTGTGACACAAAGCAACCTGTGCTCGAGATTCAAACTCTCCCTTACTTCTGCCACTTGGACTCTATCAGCCACCATGAGCGTCTTGTGTTGGCATGATGAAAACAAAGGGTTACTCTTGTCATAAAACCACTTCACAGCAGAGGCACTCCAGCACTGGAAACAGCTCTGTACATGTCACAATGTCATTTATGACATCATCTGACATTTCTGTCTAACTATACGGCCTTGCCACCAGGAAGAGGAGAAGCCCTCTGCTGAAATCCGTACTTGCCTACTTGTACTGTCTAGGAAGAATGCCAATAGTGGTGTTTATCAGCCAAGGCAATTCAGCTGGTCAGGATAACACTGGTGAAAGCTACCATGTACCCTATCACATGATGATGAGCACCCCAAATTTCTTAATCTAGGCCAGCAGCAGAGGCTCACTGGCTAAGCTCTTGCCATCAAATGAGCAGAACTGAAGTCTTGTTTTGGGGTCTGTTTAAGCAAAAGTAGTGCAAAGAGGCCTCTTTCTGGCACATCGTATGCATTACATGGATCTGAGGGTGAAACCTCACCTCACACTCCTTTGTGGCTTGATTCATCAGGTTCACAATTGAAGCAAATGCTGCACTGAGACGTTCTGAATCTTCTTCCTGCGGTTAAGGACACTTTTTGTTACCCAGAAAGCGATGCTCACTGCTGAGAGTTGAAAAGCACTGGCAGATTAGAAAGCCGAACTGTGGCTAGCCCTGTCTGAAGTGAAAGAGCCGCGCGTGGCCCGCCGCTGCGGTGCTGCTGCTCAGCCTTCACACAGCCTGCACACCGGTCTGCCAAGACACCTCCGGGGCGATACCGGAAGGACCGGCTGCTTTGCCCCGCCGTCTCTCAAAGCTCTGGCCATTGATCTGTGTGGCCCCCGGCGTGTGTGTATATATATATATATATAGGAACACAAGTAGGAACACAAGGTTAACCCGCACCATTTACGGACGCAGCTCATCGCCTTATTTACTCGCTGCCCCTCCGCCGCCACACCCCGTCCCGTCTCTCCACGCCGTCGCACTGACCGGGGCCGAGGCTGAGGCTGAGGCCGCGTGCCATCCCGCCAGACGCCGCCGCCGCACCCGCTCCAGCACATCACGCGCCAGTCCTGCCGTCCGGCCAGCGCGCGCTCCCTCCATCCGGCCTCCGCCGCGCTCCCCAACACGATGCGCACGCAGCGCCGCGCCACCTCACCCCGCCCACACCTCCGCTCACGCTGTCATTAGGGGTCGCAGTCGCCCTGCTAGTGCTGCACTGCCCCGCCCGAGTGCCGCCCCTGGGGTGGGCCCGCGCTCTACGCTGAGGTAAAGCCTCCGCCCCGGGCGGGAAAGGGTCGTCCGGTCTGTGAGTTACACGCAGCGGTGCCGCTCCCGGTAGTGGTGGGTATGTGAGGAGGCACTCCATGTTGTTCGGCGGTAGTTCCCGCTGAGAGAAGCTAGAGCGTGTTGAGCCCTGGCTCGGCGGGAAACCTGCACAGCTTGGCAGGCTGGTGTTGGTGGGCCTGAGGGAGGGTTCACCCTGTGGTCTCTGTAATGGAAAGTGGCCCTCCCTGTTTTGTTTTGTGAGGTGTACAGTAATAAGTACAGTAGGTAGTGGTGGTTGGCTGAGTGAAAAAGGGGATTGGTAGGAGGGCAGAGTGCCAGGTGAGTAGCCAGGTGAAGGTGCCTGAGAACGATGACTGTGTCAATGCCCCTGAAAAAAGCCCTTTCACTTTGTTTAGTAAATAGAAAACACAGAGTTTGTTGTCCTACTGTGAGCAAGATCTGCTGAACAAGCAGATTTGCTCCCTGGAAGCTGCTTCCGGCCCAGGAGTGTTCCCCAGCAGGGCAGTGCCTACGCATGAGGCCTTCAGCAGCCCCACAGCACATGAGGATGTAGCTGGCACTTAGACCCACCAGCGGCTATGGCTACATGTAAGTTAGAGCCACTCTGTGGCTTTGCTAACTCGCTCTTCCCTGTGTGGGTGACTGAGCACTGGAACAGGTTGCCCAGAGAGGTTGTGGAGTCTCCTTTCCTGGAGATACTAAAAAACTGTCTGGACACAATCCGAGTGATGTGCTGTAGAGGACCTGCTAGAGCAGGGAAATTGTATTAGATGACCTCAGGCAGTCCCTTCCAACCTTAACCATCATGTAATTCTGTGAGGTCTGGGGGACTGCATACAACATAAATGTGGGGAAAAATATTGTTTGATAAAAGTGATGTTAGAATGTCTGAGATATGTATTTGATGTGCTGGAGAAGGAGCCAGAATAGACTGCTTCATGCTTAAGTGGAAGCTGAGGATCTTTCTTTGAGCATCATTCCTCATTATGGTTGGCCTCCCAGAGAGGAGGATAGGTTTGCTGTCTTGCTGTGCTTGTGAAATATACTTGAAAAGGCCCTCCTCAGTCACTTTTGTAGTGGGGAAAGAAAATTGTATTCATTTTGTATTCCTGCCAGGTATTTGTGGCAGTAGCTTGTTGCTCAGGAGGTAAATTATTCCTTGTGTGTTGAAATTCAAACACCCACCATTTTTTGATGTTCAGTGACACAATATTTCTTTTGCAGCTGAGTAAATACTTCTGTCCCAAGAAGGCTGACAGCTGAAATAGCTTTTGCTTTGAAACACACATTCACATCAGAATCCAGATGAGAGTTACCCTTATTTCCTGTACATTCACTGTTTTGAAATATAATGGAGGTTTGTGAAATGATGGACATTGACACCAGATTCCCTTGTCATGTGGGATGACGGATCACAGCATCTCAATACAATATATATTGTTTTGTTGATGAGGTGGCAAAAGCCAAGCATAGTTTATTCTGAGTAGTCAGCTCTAGGTTCAGGGAAGTATTCTTGTGTAGGAAGGCTCATAAGCATTTGCCTAATGCTGAGCACCGTTTTGGTTCCATTTCAGTCTATGGAAAGTAAGTTAGTATGTGCTTAAAGGTCAAGATGCGTAATGCTGGAATTTGTATTTCCAGTGGCAAAATACATGTATTGCTCTTCTCTATTTTTCGTTCCGTTCCTGTTATCCCTTTGTTAATATATTGGGATTTGTTTTATAAACACAATGCTTTGCTATCTAGGTGCAGTCTTTCTGTTTTGCAGTACTCATGGTTCCACTAACAGCTAGTATCCTGCCTCCTTTGTGTGGTTTTTATATCAAACCTCTTGTGCAGGTTTCTCCTCTGTTGAGCCAGCAGAAGCACACGTTGAGGCTTGCCAGGGAGCTGGCCTGAACCATGCTGTCTAGAGTGTGTGTGTTGATCCCCAGAGCGGGCAGGACCTTTCTCACCCTCTGGTGCGTGGTTGTCCTGCATCCTGGGTGCGGAGGGAGCAGCGCGTCTCAACTGCTGTACTAACTGGTCCTGGCAGGCTGGATTTGAACTGAGGCACCCGAAGTGAAGTTCAGGGGCATGCCGCTGCCCCCCTGTTCCCCCTTGTTCTCCACAGCTACTGTTGCTCCGGAGCTTCCCCGGGGAGCTAGGAAAGCGCGGCCGCCCCGGGGCTCGCCCATCCCCGCGCCCTGATGAAAACCATCTGCTCGGCGCCCGAGCGCAGGAAGCGGCTGCTCGTACTCCTCCTTCCTTCCTTCCTTCCTTTCTTCCCGGCAAAAGGCTCCGCGTGGAGAGGACCCCACACTCGTAGCTTTTAAAATAAAAAATAAGCGGTATCGCTCGTCGTTTTGGTAGAGGGAGGAGGAAGACTGCCGGACGAGAGCCTCCGTTCTCCCCTCCTCATCCGCCCATCGCATCTCCCCGCGGACCGGCTAGTCCTGTTCCTTTCCCTCCCGCCTGGCCAGGTCCCGGGTCTGGGGCCGAGGAGGGGGCCGCGCCCACCCCTCAGCGGGGCCGAGGCCCAGCGCTGCCGGCGGGAGCAGCGGCTGTGCTGTCCAGGGCTGCCCGGCTGCGACGGGGCTGCGCTGGGGGAGCAGGTTTCTTTGTTGGCTGCCGGGTGACTGGTTCCCATTAATCTCCCGCACTGGCCGTGGCCGTCTCTACTTCCTGCCTTCGCATACTTCTCTCTCCCTCGATCTCAGTCCCTTCCCTCCCCCTTCCCTCCCCCCTTTCTTTCTCTCCCTCTTCCCAGCTTCTCCAAGAAGCTACAACCGCCCGGGCTGCGGGACGGGGCTGCAGGCGTCCGGCGGAGGGAGCGCATCCCTGCGCGCCTCGGTAAGGACCAGGGAGCCGCGCTGGCGGGTCGGTGGCCGCCTCTGGGCACCCAAGCAGGGGAGTGGGGCTGGGGGGAGAAGCGATTGATCGTGCCCCGGCTTGCCGTCCCTGCGCCCCGAGAGCCACCCCGGGAGCGGGGCGGGCCGGGGTTGCACGGCGGCGGGAGCTCTGCGGAGCCGCCGGAGGCCGTGCTGGTGCGGGCCTGTCCCGCGGTCCTTGCGGAGGTCCCTGCTCTGCCTGGGGAGAGCGCAGATGGGCGCCAGGTCCTTGCGCTGGGGCGGAGTGGAGTCCATGCTCTCGCGCTGGAGCGCCCTGTGCCACCGCCGTGCCTCCGGGACGCTGCTTCTCGCGTGGGTGGCTAGAGACATGGACCCTAGAGGGACGGAGACCACCTTGGCGGGACGAGTGGACTATAGCCGGGCTGGGAAGCCAGCCTGCCGAGCATGGGGCTCTAATCTGGAGAGAGACGGGGAGCTCTGGCACTTTTTTCCGTTCCAGTGCCCACTCTTAGCGTCTGTCCAGCCGGCTGTGATGTCTGCGTGCGTGTTGAAAAGAGTAGAGGAGCCACCTGGACTCCTGGCGGAAGACTTTAGGATCCCAAGACAGATTTAGCTGAAGAGCTAAGGGAGCTGCTTCAGCAGTTCACTTGGTGGGAAAATCAGATGTAGTGCTCTTGGCTTGGTACCAAGTATTTGCTTTACTGAGGAGCAGCGGGTCACCGCAATCAAAGAGTAGCGGCTACATATGAGAGAGGCTTCTCATGTTTACTTCAGTTTTAACATTCGAATGTATTTTGAATTTTAGTAGTCAAGCTAAATTAAGTCAGATGCATAGTATGACATGGTTTACTGGGGATGGTGGTGATGGGTAGACATTTGGACTTAAGGATCTTAGCCCCACCTTAATGATTCTGTGATTCTGTATTATTGCATTGAGTATGTTGATAGTGTTTTCACCTATCAGTCAGTTTGCACTGACTTTGGGGAATAGGTTTTCTTTCATTTTTGTTCTGAGTAGTCAGTCTTTAACTTCAGCCAGGTATTTAATAATCCAGTAAAAACACCTAGAGTGATCAAAATTTGTGGAAGATAAAGGATGAAACTTTTAGTTGTCTGATTCCTGATGATGCAGAGTAAGATGAATGAAGTGAGGTCAATTTGCCTTTAAGACTTGATAATGTTTTGTGTATACATGGTTAATATACAGTCAGTAGATTAAAATATTCCATGTAGAGGAAGGGTGAGTTAACAGGACAAAGGTAGGAGTATCTTGCATTTAAGGCAAGATTAAGGAAAATCATGTATGTTTGAGGAATGTCAAAATTTAAATTTAATTTAAAGTTCATTGAAATTGGCAGTGGAAATCTGTTACCAGGTTGAAGGGTGAGAATAAGATTTATGGCTTTGACCATTCATTTCCCTCTTGCTTGAAGATTAGCTATTTAAGGGAAAACTGCAACACATTTAAGCAATTATTACTTTATCCAGTTACCTAAAAATATAGTTAAGCACCTTTTAAAGCTACCTATAGTCTATACGCTATAGAGCAACTAGACCAATAGGGAGCTGACATCTCGTTTCTGTGGTGGAACCAGTTTACTCTGAGAGTATGGAGGAGTGAGGAGCAGGACTCCTTGGGAAGGAGTGATATAGAGTGGTTGGTGCTGAGCCTCCCTGGGGCAGAGACACTGTCCTGTTCCTAAAAGTATATAGCATGTGTTCTCTTGTATGCAGAAATAGATTCCTGCCTGGCCTGGCTTTCTTCTGCTCCCTTCAGGGGGCTGAACTCTCCTAGCCAGCTTGCTCAATGTAGTTGCTACCCTTCCTGGTTTGGAGGAGATGTGCCTTCTGTTCTCTCCTACCCCTACAACATGGTGTGCTGTGCCTGCCAGAATTTGCTCCAAGGAACTCAGGACCAAGCATTGCTGTTTCCCTTTAAGCAAGTGACTTTTAACATATACTGTAGGTCCTTAAGGAGTGTGTGACCCCTTATTATTGGTAACCCTGTAAACCATTGTGTAATTTGTTGACTGTAATGTACCATGCCAATTTATTCTTGGTTGGGAAGTCTTGCCAAGGACTTGATGGAATAGCATGATTTTATCCACTTTATTGTTTTCATTGTGTTTCATAAACATCTAAGACCCTCTGGGAAGAATCACTGGGGCGGCTGGGCCTCGTTTTTTTAATTGCTGGTTAAATAAATGTTGCCAGTTTAAAAAAAAAAAAATAGTGGTATGCAGGATCTTGGAATGCCTGGAACTGCTAAGCACTCATGTTTAGGAAGTAGGGCTATTTTTAGTGTAGAGGCATTTAAAGAAACGATACTAGCCCCTTGTGAAGAGGTCACTGTAAAATGCACTGAAGAGCCTGCTTTTAACTGGAGAGCAAAACCAAGTTTCCCACAGCTGAATAAAGCTAAAGAACCAGATTTGTACTTTTCCCGCTTAACTGAAGAGAAAGAGGATGGACTTTTTGTTAGTTGACAGTAGTGGGAGTAAGGAAGCTGAAATTCTTATCATACAGAAAAAAAAGAATCCTCATCTTGGTGAAGCTCTTGCTGTTCTGATTCCCTCCAGTGAGTGTTTGCAATGGAGGTATAGAACTGAAAGGCTTTTAATAATTTCAGAGAAGGGCTGGGAATAGTGTATGCCTTGGGATCTGTGCTTGTGGGAGGTCACAGCCCTCTTGAATGGATCCCTTGCTGCCACCCTGACTTAACAGCTGAAAGAAGTGAGGTAAAAGTTAAAAGGCAAGTTCTTAATGAATGGGTGTTGAGAAGTCAAGGTGATGTGGGAACCTATTCAGTTCTGAATAGGGGACTGAGGTTGCTCAATAAATTACTTTGGATCAGTAGAAGACTTTCCTCAACTTGTCTGACAGGAAAAAAGACGTATTTGCTTTTGGTAGCTTAAGAGAATGTGGTTTAGGTCAAAGTTTTACCACTGTGTGCTAGATCAATCATGTCTGTGGGGTCTTGAGTAATCTAGATATGGTTTATGTAACTCGCTCTCTAACAGGGTAGAGGATCAACATTCGGACTGATCAGATTTTCAAAGTGTACCAAATGATAGCTAAGTCAAGTTGAATTTTGGTCCAAACTTCACTGATATGTTGTTTAATATAAGATCAGTTTAGATGAAAAATTACTTATTTTCTTTCCTTTTATTCCTTTCCTTTATTTTTTAAATTTGTTCCCAATGCTGCATGCCATGTGTGTTAGTTCTGTCTCTGTGCTATAAAGTGTGTGCAAATGTTGCTTTTCAGATTTTTTGATCTGCAGTTGGGATTTAGTTGGCAGTGCAGATAGAGGGAAGTTTGGGGAGCTGAATCCAAATATTTACATTCTCAAATTGGTCTAGTTCTTGTGCTTGTAAACTCTCATAGTCATATTGAACTTTGGTGAAGTTATAAGTGGCTTTGCCAAGCCTTGGAGAGTCACACCTTACTAGACCTGAAATTCCCCTTTTGGGAAGAGTTTTGAGTATTTTTCAGGTATATGTATGTCACTTGAGAATTAGTACTTGTCATTCTTGCCTCCATTCTGACTGCAAAATCTTTTCCTCTAGCTTTTTCATGTAGAAATGCCTTATGCTGGTGAGATGTGTCAGGTTAAATGTCATGGAAGAGAAATCCTGCCCACCTATGAGGTGCTGTGTAGACTCTGGAAATCCTGATCTCTTGTGCTGCTCTAGAGCTCTGCTCTGGTAGAGAGGGGCTCTCTCTATGGCTGCCATTTTCCTACTCCTTGCTGTTGGAGTGTGCAGAAATAAATTTTGAGGATCGATTTGAACGATGGGGATGCTTGCTCATGGGAGTTTCAGATTTAAGTCCTCTTTTCATTCATACAGGCTTTGAACAGCTGTCAGATTTTGTTAGAAACTTTTTATCTACTAGGGACTGAGCCTTAAAGATCTATTCTTCATTAGCAATTGAACTTTCTGAAGTCTACCTTATTACAAACTATAGAGATGAGGATCAGCTAGTACATTAACGCTTCATGGCCAAACAACCCTCTTTTTTGGGTATGCCTTTCTGTTTGGGCCTGTTGCTGTTAACCATAACCTGATATTGGGTATTATAGTTTAGTTGCAGAGGGCTGGAAACTATAGATACGGGTGTTTGGGTTCCAGTGAGTTACAGTAGGAGTTCCTACTCCTCAGTTGAGGTCTGTAACATTGTATCCTTAGCCAACCTAGTTTGGAAGAAGACTGCATTAGCTTAATCCATAGAGAACATGTTTAGAGTAACCTGTTTTCTCTGTCTGGAGTGTATTACACAGATAGTTAAACTGTTCAGGTAAATGAATGCTTTACTTCATATGGGCAGTGCTTTTGATACGTTTTGCTCTAAGTTTCTGACCTTGGAGATGCATTTGTTAGGTTGAGGAATGTCAGACAAGAGTAGGTGTTCATTTTTAGTGCCACTTTTCAATGGTTTTTTTTGAGGATATGTTTGAGCTGTGTTTGTATGCTGAGAATCTGTTAGCTACTGCAGTGTAGCTAAGACTTCAGTGAATTTGTGCAAATGGAGAAGTCCATTAAGAAGTCCTTAAGGACATACTGAAAGCACAGTGAGTTTCTGTCGGAAATGCACCCTGTGTGTGTTCACACACAGAGGAACGGGATGTTGTTTCCGTTTAAGTATCTGTCTCCTAATTTCTCTTTAAAATGAAGATGTAGAAATGCTTGATGTATGAACATTTAGTGTTAGCACTAGTGCCAACACAGGAAACCAAGTCTTTGAGTTGAAACATTTAACATTATTCTCTAACTCCCACATTATTAAAAACAGTCCTTGTGTGAAGTTTTAATGCTATTATTCATTTTGTCTCTTTGTTGGGGTCGTCACACTGGTTTACATTTTTCCTCTTAAGAAAAAGATTAGTTTTCTTCATGGGACATGCAGTCACAGAGACAGATGCTAACTGGCTAGCTCTGTGCAAAGCCCCCTGCTTGGCCTGCTATTCCAAGCATTAGGGCAGAGACCAAAGTACTTTAGGAGAGGTGCCCCGGAAGATCTCTCAACCCTTCTTCAGTGAGGAGCAGATGTTCCAGACACAGACTCTGTTCATTGTTCTGAGAAGTCCTTGAAGTCAAGAGATGGATTTCTCTCTTGACATTCTTCCTATCAACATTGTTACTTCTTTGAGGGAGTGCAAATAACTTTTGCAAGATGGGATGGAATGAATGAGGAGCTCTAATGATTTTGATCCTTTGTCCTGGTAGAAACTCTTATCACTCAAGGTCAGTGGAAAGGCTTGAAATTGTGTTTCTTTCTGCATGGTCACAGTGTGCTGAACAAAAATGGGGCATGTTGACTCACTGTGTGTGAAAGTTTCTCATTTGTGCTGCAGGATTGCCATGATGGGATTTTCCAGTTTGCCTTATCTCTTAATACCAGCTCCAGGCTCACAAGATCTTGTTAGCCTGTGTAGTTCAAATGTGCTTTATTAACCAGGAATATTGTTTTGAAGATACAACAGATCAGCGAAGTGCAAATGCTTACCAAATCTTCTGTGTGATGGTAGGCTCTGATTATTTCTACTGTGAAGTTGCAAGTTGGGCAGCAGACTACGCTACAGCTTGCATTTTACTGCCTGCTATATCCCTCCTACATTGTTAGCTTTAGTCTGACCAGAACATCCTCCATGCCACTCAAACTGTGTAAATGGCTGACTTGAAAGGGAGGTGAGATCAGAGTAGTAAAGGACAGAAAGGGATCAGAAAGAAGAGGCCTAAAATAATCTGAAACTCCCTATAAGCCCTTTGTAAATATTACTTAACGGTCTCCAAAACTGTCAAAACATCATTCAATACTCATCAATATAATTCATGCACCATTAGGTTTGTATGCATATTTATCCATTAGTGTTTTATGGATATATGACCATCACAATTTCTCCTGTGGAAATGAGCAATTATTTAACAGTTATGCATGGAAAACCAAGAACCAGCACTAGGAGCTCATGCTGTCTCCTTCCTAGCACCTGTCTTCCCTGAAAGCCCATGTAGTACTTTTGACCTCTAATGGCAGAACCTTGATTGTTTGGTTTTGGTATTAACAGGCTTCTGGATACCTTCTAAGCCTTCCTCCCTACTTTCACAGGTTGTGTGCTTCAGCTCTGCCCTCCCCCGTGCTGACGGATTTCCTACTGATTGGCTCAGTGCTTCTATTATCCTCTGAACTGGTGCCTGGACAGGACCTTCTGCGGCTGTTGCTGCCATAGCTACAGAGCAGCCAGCAGATGAACTGGTCTTTCTCTCCAGAGATGTCCTCAGGCCTGAGATGCAAAGGGGAATGTTGCCAGGTGGCAAAGATATGTTCTCATCTAGTGCCAAGGTGAGCTGGGGATAATCTTAATTGGCCTGCTCTGCTTTTCTTGTGGCTACATAACTTGGACCCAGCACAGGTAACTAACTAGAAAAAAAAATTTGAGAGAGGCAACAGCTTCATCTGAACTCCTGTGCTTTGCGAAAACTTGCCTGTTAGCTCCCAGGAAAGCATTTGTCTGTCTTTTCTTTTTGGGTTTTCTTACTGTGTTTCTTTTCTTATTTCTCCTTTTAGCCCTTGAGCCTCCCAACCCAGCAGCTGGGCTTTAATGAACGGTATGTGTCATATCCTCTAGTTGTGCTGCTGCTGTGTCCAGGCTATATGTAGATGAGACCTAGATTTTGAGTACCACTTTAACTATGGCTTTGGGTTCATTAGGCCCAAGAAAGGGGGTAAATGGTGATAGATTCTTCATTTGTCTTTGAGCATTGAGGCTTCTTGTCTGTCATAGGCAGTCCCTGATAGCAGCTGTTTGAGCTGTAAGAAGTTAGCTGGTGACATTCTCCTCTGCTTGGCTGTTTATTCCGATGTTCAGGTTTGTATTTAGTGGAACACCAAGAGAAATGTCAGATTGTGCTTTGCACTCTAAAACCAATATCATAAGATGTGACTGAGATTTAGCTTTAATTCTAGCTTTGTTTGCCATTGAGTTCCCTCCCTGCAAGACAATTTTATCTCTGAGTTGGAGGAACTAATAGAGACATGAATGAATGTGCAGCTAAGATGCCTCTCAAATTAAACAGTAAGAGAGCCATGAAGTTTGTGGCAAGCACATGCTTTAGAGAGAGCAACAGTGGAGGGTAAAAAGTAATGAGAAAAATACAGTTTGTTTTATCCATCCACCTCCATGAGATTGTGTCGGGGTAGGGGAGACACTCCAGTGTATATGGATGAAGGAAATGATTGTCTTATCTTCAGTTAGGTGGATTGTTATATATTGTGATTTTTCTGGTAATCAAAAAAAAAAAACCCGAAGAGATTAATACCTAGCACAGCCTATAAGAAAGATGAGGGAATTTACTTTTTGTCCTGGGTGAAACCAGCTTCTCTTTTGAAGATTAATGGCTCAATCCATTATCATTGTTTTTAGCAGAGAGCATAATTATGCATGGAGAGTGTGAGATGAACCCAAGTGTAATTTTTGACATGTTAGTGTTGACCCAGAGTTTTTGTGGATAGACTGATGTGACAGAGGAAAGAATCTGGCCTATTCTTAAATTTGGAGAGATAATAGAACTTCTTGCCCTGTAGAAGTGTAGCTGAGTTACAGGGCTGCAAATGTGCTCTGGAGAGAGAATAATGAAGTTTAGTGGCATATTCATGTGAGAAATTATGTAACAAATTTTGAGGAATATGCATATTCATGAGCCCATGGATAATGGATAAAACAGCAGGAATCTAGCTCTGGATAGCTTAGTGCTTTGTCTTGGACCAAAACTTCCTTTTCCCTTTCCCATATGCTTTGCAGCAGCACAGGTTGGCAACCACATCTGCTTGTCCAGCCCAGACAAACATGTAGTCAAAAGGTTAGCTGGGGTGGAGACCACACAAAGCAGCATGATTTGGACCAGTGAATTATCCCAGCATATAGGCAGTGTCTGCTCAACTCTTCCTTACCTGGCATTTTATAAACCTATGCCAAGAGACAAAGATAAGCTCTCATATATCAATGTGCAGCCCAGATTTACACCTTATGTGGAGTATATTTATCATAACTACTCAAAAGATAATAATGTATATAATTTCACAAATATTTCAAGCAGCATTTTCAGTATGCTGATTAAACTAGCTGTAAACCCCTTTTTATTGATGTAAATAGAGGTTAGCTTTGATACATGTTAGCACAGCAGATGTTTCAGGTACCCCTAACCTTCATTTTGACCAAGGACTGGAGGAGACAAAGACATTTTCTGCCTTCACAATTTCTTATCTCTGCTTATGGGTTCTCAACTCTCTACAAAGCCTTAACCAGATTAGTTTCAAATAGAATAAAAAAAAATGCTCTGGCTTTCTGTACAACTCTGCTGGGATTTTGATGCTCATTTTCTGTGGAAGTCGGTTTGAACCAGATACAAAAATCCTCAGTGTGTCTTTGGCTTAATTGTTTAACAATACAATAGCTACATGCACTTCTCAGGGGGAACTCAGGGTTTTCACATTAGGAATGTGATTAAGAATTGCAAGCAAAAGTATCCAACTTATTCTTTCAGTGTTTTACTTGTATTAAAGATGGTTATACATGTCTGCATATATCTCTGCTGAAACAGAAAATTACCCCTCTTACCCCAAGAGGGCCATCTGGGTCCTGGGGTGCATCAAGCACTCCATCACTAGCTGATTGAGAGAGGTTGATAGTTGTACTTTACTCAGCACTGGTGCGGCCTCACCTGGAGTATTGGGTGCAGTTTTAGGCACCACAACACAAGAGGGGCATGAAGTTGTTGGAGAGTGTCTAGAGAAGGGCCACAAAGATGGCAAAGGGCTTGGAGGAGAAGTCATATGAGGAAAGGCTGAAATCACTTGGTCTGTTCAGCCTGGAGAAGAGGAGACTGAGGGGAGACCTCATTGCAGTTTACAACTTCCTCACCAGAGAGGGAGGGGTGGGTGCTAATCTCTTCTCTCCAGTGACCAACAACAGGACCTGGGGGAATGGCATGAAGCTGTGCCAAGGGAAGTTCAGGTTAGATGTTAGGAAGAGATTCTTTACCCAGAGAGTGGTGGAGCATTGAAACAGGCTCCCCAGGGAAGCAGTCACAGCACCAACTCTGGTGGAGTTTAAGAATCACTTGGACAATGCTCTTAGACACATAGTGTGACTTTGGGATTGTCTTGTGCCTAAATAGGAGTTGGACTTGATGATCCTTGTGGGTCCTTTCCAACTTGGGATATTCTGTGATTCTGTGAAAACATTTTTACCCCAAAAGATCTGCTTTACTTTTGTTCTCAAATGCAGAAGGAAACAGCTTTGCTCTGTAACCTCAAGGTTTTTGTACTCTTATCTCACTGTTTTTTTTATCCACTCTGGGAATAATCACCCATAAAGAAGTGCATGTTCATCCTTCTCCAAAAGAGAATACTTTCTTTTTCAGAAGCCACTACTATTAAGTTCAATGTCTCCAGAAATATGTAAACTGAGGTAAAGAGATACTAGCTTGCAAATCTCTTGTCCTGTACCCTGCTTTGTTGTTGACTTGCTCAGCGGTCTCTTAAGTCATTTCATTACCTGCAACCTCAGTTTCTCTGTGCATCTGTAAGGGATAACTGATATGTCTCCAAATATTCCTGAGATCTGCACATTAAGGAAGCAAAAGTTACTAGATATATATTAAGCTGTTTATGACATGTACTTTTTGCAGTTTGTTTAATTTCTTTCCTAACCTGGAAAAGATGTGACAGGCTAAAATTGCACTCTGAAGGATGATGGCAGTTTTACTTTAAAGTTTCAACAAGCAGAAGGTTGAGCCTGAGAACTGCATGTGGCTTGGGGAGCTCTGAACTTAGGAAGGCAGTACCTTGTGTTTATTCTGCAAAGAAAAGGTGTTGACATTGGAAGGAGCAGCAGCTGTGTTCCTTTGCCAAATACAAGGTGAAGCCCTGAAAGGAAGGAATAGCAATGATGTATGACCCAGCAAAGAGCATTCAAGCCTCCTTTCTTAAAGTAGCTGGACCCTCCAAGGCACCTGAAAATTCACCAGCTGCCAGCTGGGCACTCTTGTTAGGGACTTAAAGCATATAGGTGATGTAGGTCTGTTGAAGGAAGACTGGGCAAGGGCACTGCTATGTTAAATTTTTGTGATGCAGCAGCAGTTCTGACTTTCCTTTTTCCCATTACATTTCTCATTGTCCAGTGATGGTAACATCTACCAGGCCACACCAAACGGGTAGCAGGTTGTTTCAATTTGTGTATCGTTAGACCAAATGGAGGTGATTTTAGCATACTTGCCACTTGTTTTGCTCAGAGCTGTTCTCTGGCCTGATGGAATCACTCCTGCAAAGTCGTCTTGGTTGAGGCATTTTGTGACCTGCTCCCTGGCCCCCCAGCTGCTCTGTCCTCAGGCAGTTTGGGCATGTCTTTACCCCAGGCCAAATGCCAATTGCATATTTGGGACTGAAACTCCAGCTGGCTTTTTTTGAGCAATAAAAAAAAATCCTCAATATGTGTCTGTCTTTGTTTTGTGAGGGATGTTCAGAATGGGAAAGAGAAGTTCAAACTTAGGACTATAAATACTTGAATTATCTCAGCAAAATGCACGTGCATGCAAAGAGCACCATACTGTTTTTCTTAAAAGAGGAGAGTGAAGTAATGGAAAAAACCTCTTAAGGTGAAAATGAAGGTGTATCTTCCCTGTGGTTTTATTTCCCTTTTGGAAACTGATAAATTGATTGTTTTCTGTACTGTGCCTAGTAGCAACAGCAAATGAATTGAAAAGCAGGGACAAACATATGTTTTTTTTGTGGCTGATACTTAACAAGATCAGGGTTATAGATCCTTCTCTAAGGGTGAATAATGCCCAGTTGTCCACCTGGGAGTGCAGCTGTAAGAAAACCAATGCCTTTAATAGATTATTTTTCTGCTCCATTTGTCTAGAAAGCAGCTCCTGGGGGATCACTGCACTGTGAGGAGCATACTCCTCAAATTAATTGTGGATTGGGTGCTGGACTTAGTGGCTTAATACTTGAGTCTTTCTGCCTGAGGAGTTACTACCTCTTATATTTAAATGATCATTTAGGCGCTCTGAGCTCAGGAGAATGTTATAACGATTATTGTACAACATTAAACTGTCATCTAAAGATAACACAAGATCAGCCCACTAGCACTATTAAACAATTATAAACAGTACAGTTTAAGTTAGCCAGTAAATCACACTAGGAAAAACCCCTCCCTTCTACCCTTACAACTCCTACAGAGACTTGCTGCTTTTGACTCCTCCTTGGAAGATTATCAAATTTAGAAATGTGGGTTGTATCTGACCAATCTGGTATCAAGCACAGGCTGCTATTTAAATTCTGCTTTGGTTAACTGCTCTTTTGCCTCCACAAACTTCTCTTGCTCTAAATGGGTACAATAATGTGTTTTCCTTTGTGCCTTCTGTACTTCTGTGGCTTTGCACTGTTCAATGAGTATTATGCTTAACTCCAGAGACAGTTGTATTTTAGCAGTAGATGAAGTAATTTGTGTGCCTGTCTCCTTTTCACTATTTGTTTTTTCAAAGGTGTTGCAAGGTTATTAATTGTTAAATGATTTGAAATTCTTCCTTGAGGAATATGGTATGACTTGGAACAGTGTTTGAGTCAAGGAAGGCATGAAGATGTTTCTTTTATGTATTCTGAAATCTTTGGTTTGTATTTGTGCAAGTGATAATGTCTAGCTCACTGCACTTCTCCAAAGTGCTTGGCAAAGGTGATCAGAACCTTTACTAGAGCTAATTGAAAGTTTTTGATTAAATGAAGCATGATTAAAATATGCTATTTTGATGATGCCAAACACTTTGTGGAATTAAGTTAATGCTAGGAGAGCTTCCTAAGCAGAAACAAACTCAGCAACTGCTTTTTAAGGGAAAACACAACTGGCTTATTGTGCAACAGAAGGTTTTTTTGTTTCATTCAGACATTAGATAAAAGCAAAGAATGAAACTGTGAATACTGTAATGTCCTTGAATGACTTTAGCCAGTATCTCCATTTTGTAGATTAAGAAATCAAAGTGGATAGAGATAAAATTACTTGCTTGACTAGAGTTGCCTAATACGCCAAAAATGGAGCTGGAATTTTGAGTCCTCTGGCCCCAGAGCTACCTCTCTGATCCTGCACCTTAGTCAATGTACTTGCTTTACCACTTTTGCGTGAGTACCATTATTTTCTTCCAGAAATTAAACTTATAGTTCCAAGAAAAACAAAGCGTGTGTATAAATAATAACAGTGAAGTTCTCCTGTTCAAAGAAAAGGGATGATAGGTCTGCCTTTAGCTCTAAATGCTTATACTGTAAATGAGAACAAAACATTTACTGTTTCACTGCTGATATGTTGCAACAGTTCCATCTTACTTAGATTATAACAGGAGTTTGGGAGAAGAGGTGGAAATGGAATTAATTTCCTCAGGTTATAAGAAATAAAATGGGTTCCTGCAATTTCTCATTATCTCTGACAATGTAGTTGTTATGACACTAGAGAATAGATGGCAGGAAAATACTAAGATACGCGTGTGGCAGGATGGGTTACATGTTGAAGTTTTTGAAAGTAACTGATCCAGCCAAGTAATGTTGTGCTGCCCCACTGTCTTTTTTTAGGTAATTCTAAAAGACAATGCTTACTCTGCATTGCTTTGCTGTTTATGAAGTGAAAACAAGATACTGATTTCAAGTCAGAAAAGGCCTTCCTCTGACAAACGGCAGAGATTCAGTGCCCTGTTTATTGTCTTTACATTTTATTTTATTGTTCCAGTTTGCAGAGTGGTCTCTGGAGACTTCTAAAGTATGCATGAATGAGAGAGAGAAACACACTCCTATTTTCTTCTGGGAATGGGGACTTAGCTTTGAGACAGGCCTGGCTGTCTGTCTAAACCCATCTCCCTCATTCCTATTGGCACTGGCATATCACCTTCCTACCTCATCTTCTACTTTCCCTTGTATTTTATCTCTCTACCTACCTTTTATCTATGCCATGCTGTTTGCTAACAGGTCCATGGTCTCCTTGGATATCTTTTCCATTGGCTAACTTTTATTACCTTTATTCATATTCCAGCATTGTATACAAGCAACAGTTAGTGATTGAAGCCAGATTTCTTGGTCTTTCTACATATGTAAACTGTGTGTTGTATGAGCAATAACAAACATTCCTTTTTTATTGGAAAAAGGCAGATATAAGTGGACAGGAGGAGGAGAAATACATGTTAACCTTCATGAATTTATTGGTAATATACTAAAAAGTGGTCAAATATGTCACCCTCTAAAATTTTCCAAAGACTGTAGGGTGACTGGGCTCTAAGCAGGTTTGTGCAGCGCTGGTCTTGAAAAATGATGTATGGGAATCTTCATTGCATATGGAAGAGAAGTTATGTTTATAACCCAGAATATAAATGAGATGCTAACTTGAATAGCTTTGTAGTGTGGAATGTCTCTCTTTACTTCACAGCTTTACATAGTTCAGTGCTTCTCCTTCTTCATGTTCTCATGCACAAGGAATGCAGATGAATAGCTGAAAAAGGTTTGTCTCTAGTGCTGTTAGGTCGTTAAGGTTCTTGGCCAGAAAATATCTCTGACCTCCCTGGTCAGAGGAAACTGCATCAACAGCAGTAGTATTAAGGAGATTATAGCTAGTGTGTTTCAGCTGTTGTGCATGAAGCCGACGAGAACAGAGCAAAACCTGTTGTAACTCTTGTTCTCATCCTTAAGTGTGTGTCTAGTGAAAACCTTTATGCTTCATTTCATGCCAAAAAGCAGAGGCACAGAATTCATATGGATGAAAACGCTGGGGAGGGAGAAGTATAATCTACTGACCCAATCATCACCCTTGAGGTGGCCTTTCCACTCTGATACCAGCTTCAACACTGGCTTCAATGGTGTGTGGCAAATTCCCAGAGACTGGTATTTCCAAGCAATACAAGCTCAGAAGATGGTATCTTTCTCCTTCAGTTTTCTCTTCTTGCTTGTTGGATATGCAGTGCTCATGAGCTGTCCTGGCAGGAAGGGCCCAGGGTATGGTGAAATCAGGTTCTCACTGTGGGGAGGTTACCTGCCTCAGGTGTCAACAGCCCTAGAAAGGTCAATGCCTTGCTATTGGGAGGTGAATGTATCCTCTGTAAATGATGCAGGAGGTACTGTTTTGATGCTGTAGTTCTGCTTGTTGGAAAGCTGGTTCAATACTTTGCTAGTCCAATGGTTACAAATGTTCTTTAGTTTCCAGCCTAGGATCATTAGTGGACAGTTTCTAATTTGTCCTTAACTCAATGAGAAGAAAATGGATGCCAAGTGTGATGAGTGAGGTCTGCTTTCAGAGTTTATGGAAAATGCTGGCTGGGCAGGTCACTGTCCTGGTCTTGCACCAGCCATAGCCTGGTGACTCTATACTTGCTGGAAAATATTTAGTGAAGTTCTGATGTCCTTTAAAATGAAGGAATGTGGGTCTGGTCCCAAGCTTGGAGAAGGCTGTGGAAAGGCCCATGTTGACTTCAGTGGTCCTGAGAGTTAAACCTTGCATGGTTTGCACAGAGCCGATGTCACATGTGTCTCCCACCCACAGTTCATGCAATGAACATGTGTGCACAAGACTGGTGCAATTATGAGAGAGTTCAAAGGAAGCTATACATCCAAGGAGAAATGGTCATAGGCAGATCAGTGCTTCAACAGTATTCTTCTGTACAGCTGCTTGCCTGCAGTTTGATCTGGAAGAACGGTGTCTTTGGTAGCGTGTGTTTTTGCAGTCAACACAGAGTGAAGCTGAAGTGTAGGCAGCAGATAATGATTCATGTGGAAACTGTAATTGCAGGAATGGCTATGGAGAAGGTTACAAGTAGAGCTAGTGAATGGGAGGATGATGTTCTCAAATACTATTACCTGTTGAGAAAAACTTAAAGTGCATGCAGATGAATATGCTGATATGTGCTCAAAGAAGATACTAGGAAATTTTAATGGTGTGAAACCTTGTGCCTTGGCTTCATGGATCTTTTCTGAAGTTGATTTAGGTTTTCATCTCTAGAGGTGCCGTTTTTGGGAGGATATGAATTCCTCTGATTTCTCAAACCCAGCAAAGATTTGACCTTCAGTGGGTAGGATGTGGCATCAGAACATGGATTTTGTCACATCCTGATTCCCTGTCTCCCCAGGGAGATTACAGCTGTGTCATGCACCCAACACAGCAGTGGCATCCTTCAAGAAGTATTCAGCTTTCACACAAGGAGACAAAGCTATCATTGAAACTACATAATGGTCTCTCATTTGTGTCATGAAATAGAGCGTTGCAGACACTTGGGTCAGGGTGTGCTGGTCTGGCCTTCCAGTATTCAAATTCCAGTGTGGTTGAATTCCTTTCACTCTTCATCTTTGTGCATCCTGTAAGGGCTGCTGTATTGTTGTCCACATGCTGCTGTGTTTTGCTGGTGAGTGAAGCAGGTCTTGTTTGCTCTGTACACAATTACAGTGGGTAAGGACGTTGTAATTGAGAGCTTGGAGTGTTTTGTCACAGTGTGCTTTTATTCAGTGTAATGCTGAAGAAAAAAAATCACATTTCTTTCTCTCTTGTTAACTTTATGAATTTTAATGTGTTGGGTTTGTGTGGGGTTTTGTGTTTTTTTAAGTAATAGTTTGCATTTTTTCTTCTTTTAAGGCTCAGGTTCCTGGAGTTCAGTGATTATTAGAAATCTTTACCCTCTCTGACTTCTATAGCTACATGGAAAAGCCTGGAAACATCAGTCTCAAAGGTTTGAAATCCATAAAGCTAATATAAAGAGTTCAACCTTTATTTACACCGAGCATGTTGTGATATGTTTAGGTCACAGTGTCTCAGAGACCTGTATCAAGGCATGTGTGAAGTACTTAAGCCCAGTGGTATGAGTTTCTTTTTATTCTCATTGTCCACTTGCTGGTGTGGGGTCAGAGGGAGCAGTGGATGAGACTGACTCAGCCTCTCTCCCAGCTTGCTGATAGGCAGGGCAGGAGAAAATTGTGTCTACCTGGAGTGGTGAAACAATTGCATTCACTGAATGGAAAGGAACTGGCATCTTGTCTTGGGGTGGGGCTGAACAGAGAGTCAAACCCACACCTTTGTGACCGTTATTATTACAACACAGTTACTTTCCTACTGATGTCACTAGAAATGTATTTAATATTGCTGCCATCTCTTACCATGGCCAAAGATCTTGCCAGAAGAGAACCTGGTATTCCAGATTTCCATCTCTGTGTAAATAAACAAATATTTCAGTAAATCCCTGAGAATGGAAGCTGGGAGCCTTGGAATGACAAGCAAATGCATCAAAAGTGGATTTTTTGTTTGTTTAGCATTTGATTTTAATAACAGGCAAAGTTTTCCAAGCAGGAGGATTGCACATGCTATATGCAATTTGTCTAAAGAATACTTTGTCTAGAAAGAGAGGGGGGAAAAAAGTGAGAAAAGGAGTAAATTCTCAGAGGGAACCTCCTACCTCTTTTGTGTTTCATTTAAAATGAGGTGCTAACACATAAGCTGGAATCTTTCTCCTTCACCAGGATAATGCAGCTTTCTGACCATGTTCTCCAGTTTCTCCTGTTCCAGTAATTACACTTGAAGTCTGCAGTAAAGGTGAGCAGGGGTGTTTTGATCAAGGTTACGCTCACCTCCCTTAAAGTCTGCTTTTCAGAGCAAATCTTTGCAGGAAATTAGATGTGACTGTGCACTGAGTCTTTGGTTTGGTTTTTTTTTTTCCTCTTGCCAGCCACCTAGATGAGGGTAGTTGAATGTGCTTCCAAGGTTTTTAATTGGGAACCAAGTGTTCAGCAGTTTCATTTTCAGACCCTTGAAGGTTTGCTTGGTCCTTGGCACCTTCCAATGCCTAGCTCATTTTATCTGGGAGAGTACAAACAGGTTGTTAGCATTGAACTGCCCTAAGATTCTGTGAACTGTTTTAATCCCACACAGAGGAACTGAGATGTGGATGTAATTTTGGGTAGGTCACTGGTACCCTATTAATACTGACATGTAGGGTTTGGAAGGTCTTATCCTGCCTGTGCTCTTACCAGCAGACAACAGGCTGCACCTGCCCTGACATGATGTGTACTTGAGGGTGAGCAGCACAAGCTAGGGGAAAAGAGGGATGGCAGTGTCTGGCTCCTGGCTCTGAGCTTGCCTCCAGGTGACCTTTCTTTCTAACTGAGGAGTGTAAAATCTTTTCCTTCTGAAGTCTACCACTCAATGATTTTGAGGAAAAGGGGCAGCAGATAAGGACAGTTGATATAAGCTAAATAAAACATTGTTGGGAATCATAATGGCTTTACTTTTCCAGAGAAGTATCATGCTTTGTGTATGAATAATCTTCCTTTGACCTAAACATAAACCATGAGTTCAGGGAACAACCTTTTATAGAATTTGTAAGGTCTGTAATTCACTGTGTGAATAACAGGATGGTCTGAAAGAAAAAACAAAAATCTTCACTTCTCAGCAAAGATGCAGAGTAAAGACTATCGAATTACCTTGGGTTTTCTAGTTGTTACTGGTGTGTTTTGTTTTTTGTTTTTTGTTTTGTTTTTTTTAGTCTGGAGCAGAATTGGTGAGGTTTCAGAAATACTTTCAATCAGTGTAAACCATTTCCTATTGTGGTAGGCAGCTCTTCTCTGTGTTTGCACACAGCAATACTCCTTAAGAAAAAATTGCTTGGGACAAACAAATGAGTCTGAGGTTCTGGTTAAGGGAGGACTCACCCCCATAAATTACTGCATTATTATATATCAAGAATACTACTGTAGTCTATCGTTGGAGCAACTATTGAGTGGGATTCTACATCCCACACTTGAAAATGGTCCCAGCTCAGCCAAATACTTCAGCATATGCTTGAAAGCTAAGCATTGACTTCAGCGGCTTGACTAAGGGCTGACTCAGGTTTCATGTTGGTCTAGAAGGCTGCTGAAATTCTCACAACTGTTCTGGTATGAGGTTTCCTTCAGAGAAAGTGGACAGCAATATTTGTGTGCTTCCTGTCTTTGTGAAATGCAATAGTATCTCCTTCTTCCCAGCAGTGCCAAACTCTCTTTTGCAATGCAAAGAAAAAGCTTGCTACATTGCTGGATCACTGGGGAGGTGTTCGTGTGTAGGGGTGGGTGACGTCCACAAATACAGTGGCATTGATCTGGAGTGAGCTGGTCCAAACTCACGTTTGCTGTAAGTTCACTGATTGTGAGTTGTGATGTTGCTGTGTGCATGGCACAGCGGACAAAGTTGACACAGAGCAAGGAAGTTACATTAACTGGAATAGCTGCCTGCCATTGAGGAGGGAGAGCCATATCAAAAGACATGAATATGATTATTCAGGACTGAATAACGCTCTTTATTTCCCATGCCAGCATCTATGACTTTTAACATGTGACTAGTCCAAAGCCTGCTAGGCAGTCTGCTGCAGGGGTGGTATGCCTTAGTCACCATGTCTCACTTTGAAGGGGCTGAGACTTGGTATTTCTGTGCTGGGCATGGATATTGCCATAATTATCCCCCTTCCCTCCCCAGTGTTGTTTCATAGTATTTTTTTAAGAAAAGTGCTAAATCAGCCTCAACATGTTGATGACCAATGACATCCCAGAAAATTAGTTACTGTGAAGGGCAGGAAGCTGGTGATGGGTTCTGTGCAGCTGCAGGGTAGGAGACTGGCTGCAACTTAGTGAGCATAGTTATGCTGACTCAGGTTTTCATACAGATTGCTGGGAGATCAGATTCAGCATGTATGTGTTTGTTCCTTCTGTATTGATTTAGCGTGCTAAAGTGAATATTGTTTAGTACAGAGATAAAGAACATGGGCTGACAGACATTTTGTCATTTTTGGCAAAAATAAATGTACAGTATAAAGAAGTTTGCAGAGTTGTACAGCCCTGCCTTTGTGTTTTGAGAGTGCACATGATTTACTGCAGAAGTCAGTTTGGCATAGCATAGCTGTGCAGATTCAGCAGGACCTACCATTATCTTGTCATGTTTTTTAGCAAAAAGACTTTTACAAGGCAGCAATTCAAAAACATGGAAGAGAAATGTGCTGAACAACCCGTCCCTTCTTGTTCCCCCCTCCAGTGAGTGCTGTCATATCTGCCACAGATGTGCCTATGGGCGTAGTGGTGCTTGGTCTTATCTCTTGCAGGCTTTGGATGCTCAGTGTATATGAGCTGGTGTGAGTCTTGATGATATTATGCTCTCAGACTCGCAAGTTGCTGGCTTTTTAGTTCAGACTTGGCAGTTCAGACATGGCTTTTTGTCATGTTTCACTCTACAGACTTAATAGGATTTCACTGGTACTGCAAGAGTAACAAATGCATTCTTAGCAATATTTTGCGCCTTACTACTTTTCAGCTCTGCTCACCCACAGCCTACAGTCTTGGATGGACAAAGAAAACCAGCCAGAAAGCAGCTATGTTCCTCGGCTTACCCTGAGTAGCATTGCCTTTCCCTGCCTCCAAAGGCAGAATACTGAGCTAGATGCACTACTTAGTCTGAAGACTAAGATGACCCAGAAGGGCATTTTCTGTGTTTTTAAAGTATGTCTTTATTTCAGTGTCAGCACTGAAGTAGCCATGCACACGATATTTTGGCATGCTCGGATGTGTGGCCTGGAGTTTTGTTCATTTTTAAGGGGTTAATTTAAAATGTGTAGGACTTTCCTACATTCTGGGAATTCAGGACATTTGGTCCATGTATGCCTCAGCAAATGACTTCTATTTAATAACGTCTTTGTTCATTAGCATCAAGAGATGGCTGTCTCAGAGTTAAGCAGTGGTTGTGCCCAAGGGTGAAAAAAGAACAAAAAAGTAAGACTGATGGGAGAAGGAAAGTTCTGTGTGCAGGTTTTCTTCAATGGATAGTGTGTATGAAGGGCAGGGATGGAGAAGCTCAAAGGAGTGTTCAGAGATAACAAAAAGCTTAGCTAAATATGGTAGATTGAAATGACAACCCTACCCATCCTTCTTTCTCACTCTTCTGAGAACTAACCAGTGCCCAAGCAGTCATGTTCACACGTGAAGCAGGGCTGTGCACAGCTCCCTTTCCGCATCCCTTGGATTTTGAGATGAAACTGCAGGGCTAGCAGTGTTTTCCCTCCAGCTCCTGGGCTTAGCAACTTTTGTATGGAGGAAGTTAGTTGTCCAATAGCACTGCCTGCTCCTTGGAGTCTGACAGGTCCTCTGGCACAGCGTGTGCCTGTGTGTCGCCACACTTCATGAACCTGCTCCACAAGCCCTGTCTCAAGCCACAGCAGTCATTTTCTTGGAGACATGACTATTATCTCGGCAGAACTTTTCTCTGTAGAAAGTACTTGTTTCCTTTCCTCTGCAGAAATTGTCACTTGAAAGCCACATCTGGTTTTGAAGGCTAGCCAGGCAGACCAGAGATGTCAGTGAGAGAGAGCCATCCTGATGCCACATGTTTCAAACCCCCCTGCAGCCCATACCTTGTGTAGAAGTAATATCTGAAAACCTTTTGAATGGCTCACCCAATAGAAAAAAACTCTGCTCTGTGTTAATGAGTCTTTCTAGCAGATGTAAAATCCAGTGAAACATATACAGTTTCTTTAGTTTTAACAGGAACAGATGATTTAATAAGCAGCTATAAATCTCTTGGGAACACAGACATAGTCAAACAGCACATTTCTGCCAGATTTTTCACTGACTAGACTTATAGCCCATGAGTCATAGCGGTCTGCTCCACTCTCCACCTCAAATGCCTATTGTTGTTTTGGCTTTTAGAGGTGCTCTGTGCTACATGTGGAGTTTATCACCTTTGTCTGTTAATGGGCTTGCTTTTTCACCCAGGAGATAGTGTTCAAACAGTTGACTTGTATTCTGTGTGTGTGTGCATGACAGTGCATAATATTTCTTTTCCATTCCCTAGCCTGCTTGTGATTTTAAAATTGTATAGTGAAAATGTTTGAGGATTATATTAATACAGCCTCCTAAATGGGCTTAGTAGTGGGAATTTGGTTAAATTAAAAGACATACAGTCAGCCTCTTTCTTAATACAGTAGTGCTTTCCTTCCAGCAGTATATGGACAACTTCTGAAGTTTAATAAATTTGTTCTAATACTGTTTCTAATAGATTGAGTTATTATCAGCCCTTTAGAGATAAGGAAAAAAAGACATAAAGTGGAAAGCTGTTTCACTTACCCGTGGCTCATGCTAAATTGTAGGGGAGGGCTGTTTTTACTGAAGTATTGAAGTGCCATTCCAAATGGATGTAAAGTGGCGCTGTGTTTTACAAATGTCTTTTATATTGTGCTGGTCTTCTCCATAAGTGTCTTAGATGTTTAGGGTCTGGGGTTGCAACCTCCTGTTTATTTTAAATTTGGTTCACAAACCATGTGAATTACACTTGGGAGCTGCGCTAGAGGAGGTGAGGTATTAGAATTGCTAAGATTTGCTCCAGGTCACACCTTGGTAAACCAGAGATGAAAACTAGTGATAGAATATGAGACTTTGTGTGGAGTTTTTAACCATTGTGTCGATTCTTGCAGGACAGTGCAGTGCAGCTTATTTTGAATGCAGCTGGATGGGTGGGATGGCCCACAACAGAGTTGTGGGGGTTTTTAGTGCGTGTGTGGTATGGTGTGGGGTTTTTTGTTTTGTTTTTTTGTTGTTTGTTTTTAAATTTTGCAGTAAATTTTGCAGTGCAAGTATCTAATATTTTAGAGTGTGACTAGATACAAAACTTGCCTAAGAAAAGCTGTGCAAAGTTCTGACTTCATAATACACAGGCAGGAAAAATCAGGCTGTAAATCTTCAGCTGGATCAGGGCTGTATTTGTGTTTCTTGTATTCTGGGACTGTGTAAATCATGATGAAAGTTTCTTCTTCACTGATAGTGATGATGAAGAAACTCTGTTCATATTTGGCCTTTTTCAGGCTGGAGGGAGTATCAAAAATGTGAAGCAAATGAAAAAACTGGAAACAACCTTGGAGGCTGATCAATTTACAGAATTGTATATCATGATCAAAGATGCATATTGTTTGAAGTTTATGGTGAGATTGCAACTTACTGCATCATTCCAATACTGTCTGCTTTGATTTCTCAGTGGTTCAGAAAGCCAAACAGGTATTGTGTTGCTAGGCAAAGAAAGCTATCCAAGGTCATATAGCTGGCTGATGTCAAAACTGAGAACAACATTTGATTCTTCTGACAACTTGTTAGGTCTTGCCACACTGCACAAGAAGCAGTGTAAAGGGTTTCAACCAGAAGCATATGTGGGGGGAAAAAGAACTCTTTCTGGCAAACTGAGAGTGTTGCTTTATGCTTTCAGTAAGTACAGAGCTCTCATGTTTACTAATGGGACTTTCACACGTCAGGAAATCAGAAAACTGGAGTTGTAATCAGCATGTCTGTTCTTGAATGGGGAATTTTCCTCAAAGCAAGTTGTGATGCATGCTCCTAATGATTTGAATCTTATGGCTCAGACTTTCCATAAGCTGCTCCCAGCATTGTAGGCACTAAGTTGTGTTTGCAGTGAACATACACACACCCAACTGCAAGGGTAACAGCCGTAAATTACTTGTTTAAATCTTGGCATAACTCTGTGATTAATTATGAATGACCAGCACCTGTAGAAGTCTGCTCCTGCTGTGGTATTTAGATGGAGATGTTGGTGCAGAGTTCAGTGCTCATGCTTTTGCAGGCCAAGTTAGGGGTTAGCTAGAAATGAAGGCTTTTAGCAGAGCTTTTGCTAGCATTTTTTCACTGGCAGCAAGGTCTTTTGCAAACTTTCTGGTGTGTGGTCTTTGTACGCTAAATGGCTAACACCCAGCTTGTGTTGTGGGATGAACAGCAAGCAGCAGCAGTAACATGGAGTGAGTTGTCCATCCCCTTAAAGCAATGTACTTAGCAATGGGGAACATCATGTGACTACATGGACCTTATCCAGTGTTCTAAAGGAAAAATATCTCTAACACTGTCCTGGCCTATATAAGCTGTATAGTTTTCCCAGGGTTGGAAGAAAAACACTGGTGCTTTCCCAAGTTCTGCCTTTTTCAATTTAGTGTGGGAAAAAAAAAGTTGATTCTTGCCTTTCTGTTGTTCACAAAATGGGAAATACTTTAATTAAAAGAAGAAATTACACTTTTTTCATGGCAAAATCTTATCTCCAAGCCATCTGTTTTGATGAGAGTAAAGCACAATGTGCAGGTGGTTTTTTTCTTCTCCTCTTAAATAATGCTATCTACTGCTAGTTGTGAAGAGACAGGTAGGTGTGATTCTGCAGCAGCCTAAAAAGGGGTGTTAGAGAGTCCTTCCTTGGATGTGGGGAATGTGGAGCTGTTTTCAGAAGCTTCTCGCAGCTCTGTTTGAAAGAGCATGTAGAATCTAAGGGGGAGGAGGAATGACCTTGCTTTTAAGGCTTTCAGCTGGAGCTTGGGTGCTGGGAGCTGAATTCCCAGTGCTGGGAATGACTTCCTCTGTGGTCTGCAGTGTGTTGCTCAGGGAATGTCTATGCCGTGCAGTGGAGCTTGCCACAGAGAGCCCTGGAGCTGACTGCAGGAGGTCTGCATCGCCCTACAGTGTAGTGGGACACTGTGTGAAGGCATGATCCCCATCCTGAAAAACTGCAGCTGCACCAGTTCAAGCACTGCCTTGTGCTGTCAGGGCTGTGCTGCTTCCATTTCTGGAGTTTTGATGGTTGTGACTGATTTGGACATCTCCATTGCTAAACTCGGAAAGCACTGAGGTACTGAGTAACACATAGTTCATGAAATGTTTTTGAACAGTCTTGTATGGTCTGCCTTTGGATTTCTTTTGTTTTGCACAAGCTCATCCCAGTCACTCCACTGTCGCTGACTTCCACTTCCTCTGTGGCACTGGAAACCAGCTAGAAGGAAAGCTTAATTTCAGTTATTTTCCATGTCCAAGTAATTTTCCAGGTAGAAGAGTTCTGATGTCCCTTGGAGTTCAACTGATTCCAGCTGTCTTCCAGGTCTAACTATGATCTCAGGGCAGGCAGCAGAACCTGGTGCTCAGAACCTGGTCGGTCACACACTTTCTGGGGGGCTGCTGTGCAGCCTCGTGCACAAAGCCACTTAACTCCTTTTTTCCAAGCAGCCACCCAGGAGTGACATTTACTCAGCTTTGTAAAGCATGCTGAGGATGTGAATGAAAGAAGCTGTGCATATTCAAAGCAATTTTTTTTTTAATCTGCTCTGTCCAAAATAGAGAAAATAGCTTCATTGTTTGTGGCTTGAAAAACCTGCCTGCTGTGATGATTATGACAATATAAAATACAAACTTGTTGCATGCCTAAGGAAACACATGCTGTCACTGGCTTTGATTTTGATGGTATGTAGGTGATGGGAGTAATACTGGGCTGGTGATTGCAGTACCCTTGCTCCCCAAGAGATGCTGAGCAGGACTCACAGGTGTGTTACCAGGCCAACTTGGAGGTTCCAGACATGTCTAAAATAAAGGAAGCCAACTGCAGAAGTTAGCACACAGATAAGGCATTGCTTTTAGTCCAAAGGAACATCAGGCTGACACTTTATTCTTACTGTCTCTTGGATAATAATCTTTGGAAGATATCTGTGCAGTCAGTGGGGGTTGCATAAACTTCCTGTGAGTTTTTATGATTGATAATTAAAAGAAATCACAAAACATGTTATTTATCTATCTATGTATTTATTTAGAAGTTCAAAGACTGCACAGTGCTATTGGTTGTTTTCTCGTGTAAACAAGGTGATAGTGTACTGGGTGCTCGGCCTTAGACCCTCTGATTCTCCTTTTTGAGTTTAAATTAAGGACTCTTTTGCAATGGGGAGAAAAATGTAAAAAAGCAAACCGCCATCCATATTCTGCTTCAGAAACCAGCACTGCATTGTTGAATATATCTGTCCTTGTGTCCATTGCTTTGCTCAGAGGTCGTCTTCCCTTTATTAGCTCTGTAGACCCAATATAACAATAAAGATGGTTCCTAACACCATCATCATCTTTGTCCCATTAACTGAATGCAAGTACAGGAAAGGCTACCTTGACGACAATTTGGAAAATGCCTCTTCAGGTGGGGATTTGACTTAAAGAATCTGTATTCCTGTAATTTATGTGCTAAAAGAAGTCTACCCCTGTCTTCCTGTTAAGTCAAAGCTTTGCAGTACTTGCTCAGGTACACACAAGATTTAGTCCTCCCAGAGTTACATTCTTGTGAGACCTGCTTGCATTGCAATTCCAGGTGTGAGGGGACCTGTTGGGTTTTTTTTGTTTGTTTGTTTTAAATTGCCTTGTAGTCCCCTGTGTAGCATCTTGTGTTTCAGGATGTGTACTGTGAACAAGGGCAACAGAAACTTGTCCTTTGGCTTTTACTTAAAAGAAACAGTAGTAAACCAAGACAAATTGAGAGATCTTACATTCATGTAGGGTCAACTCAGAACTCCTGTGGAATTTCAAGCAACTCATTGACATCTCTCTTGATACGGCTAGTTCCCAGAGGAAGCCTGCTTTGTCTCATTTGCCCCTCTTCTTGGCAAATGAATCCATGCTTGTTGAGGACATATGCAATAAAAAAAGTTATAGGAAGAGACTAATGCCTATAAAGGGCAAAATTTGTTTGTTTTTACGCGGACAGGACAAATAGTCCCCACTTTTAGGGGCTTCCTCTCTCCACCAGTTTTGGTCCTATACCTTCCTATCTTTCCCTTTAAGGCATGCCTGGGTTATAGCACAGCCAGGCACAGAAGGGTGTTGACTGGAGTGCAGATGGGTTGCAGACAGGTCTGGCTCTGGGGAGTTAAGGAGCAGAAAGACTTATTTACATGAGGTTCCTACCTTTTGGTTATCCCTATGGCTTGGCTTGTGCCTTGGCCTGGTGCCATCTGACACAGTTTGCAGCACTGGGATGCTAAGGGCTGGCTGAATTGGCTGCCTGGGCCCAGAGCCAATTTATATGGCTTGTTTGGCTTTGTGCTGCTTTCCTAGCAGGGTGAGCTGTAATATGTGTCTCCTGTCATGAATCAGACCATAGGTATGGAAAATTCTCAAACCAGGCATTTACAAGAGTTAATTCCACACTGTTCAGGTTTACAGTTTGTTTTATTAAGAAGTTATCCAGTTTATTGCTCAGCAGATTTTTCAGCCTCATTAGTAGGTTTAGCATGATGAGTGTGTCCTGGTTTTATCACCAAACAACATCTTAAAGCTGTAATTGCCAAATAAACTCTGTCAGTCTCTCTTTTCTGAAATATACCGCACTACTAAAGCACCACTTTGGTAAAATATTGTAGCATGTTTGGCGTATTTTTAAGCTCTTTTGAAGTCAATGTTTTAAGTGTTTTGCTGAATCAGGGCCTAAAACAATAATAGCTACAAAGTTAAGCCATTTTATTTCTGAGTGTTTACACAGGAATTGGATTTTTTTCAGCTTCTTGTCATGGCCCCACAGGTACAGAAATCCTTGCAATTTCACTGAATCACTTAGCAACTTTTGCAAATTGCTGTCTTGCACCTAGTTGAGACCTCAGGGAGAAATCCAGGTATGGCAGGCTTTCATTTGCAGAATAAGATCCAACTGAAATGGGATATAGGACCATAATGGGATTGGCAGCATCTCAGAGTGCACAGCTATGATTAGTCATTTCCTGTATACATATAGTATGTGTATAGCTATATATTGAAATCAGTACAGTGCTTCAAACATGATCCTCATTGGACTATTGAGGAGGTCATGGAAATTTTTAATTCTCCTGCTAGAAGAGAGAATTATGGAAATACTTTGTGTAATGAGTCTGATGTTGAAATGATGGAAAAAACCAAGTTCATAGCTGACTCATCTTAGACTTACACCTGCACAGTCTCATTGCAACCTGGGGGCTCACATTGGGTCAGCTCCTTTGCTGTTGTTTGTAGGGCTACTGTATACTTTTGTACTACTTACTATGATACCACAATGCTAGCAAAATATGATGTAGTGAGGCAAATTTGAAGTCAATATGCCACTGAAGTTGTTGGAAGTTTTAATTGGTAGAATGATGCTTCTAGGGTCAGAGGTGTTATCTTGTGCCACTTGCTTTATTGCTGTGCTCTTATGCTGTTGTGTTGAGTATTAATAATGAAGGCCCATGCTGTGGGCTGTTAGTTCAAAGAACTCAATAGTGGTGTGGGAGAGCTTCAAAGAGTATGGTGGCTGCTGTTCTGGATATCATTGTCTTGTCCAACCTGGTAGTTGCAGAATTCCCTATGCAAAAGTATGGAGTGCTGGACCTCTAAAGTGCAAAGAGCACAGTTTTTGTAGTAGAAGCCTTTCTGAAGGGCAGAAAGTTATTTGAGGAGGGGGGGGAAAAAAATCTTTTTGTAAGAGTATTTTATGTGGAACTTCATTTTTATTTAAAAAACACAAAGGAAAATGCTCCCGAAGTCGGTGGATGATTTATCTGTGCTTATACCTACCGTAGTCTTGTGCTGTTGTGGGCAGCATAATCTGTAGCTCACCCCTAGTTTTGTCTTTTTAAATCCCAAAGCTGATGATGTGTTTTCACTTACTGAAAGGGATAAAATTTCCTGAGTCAGTTAAGAGGAAATCTGATTTTTTTAATTTTTTTTGTTCTCCTGTTGCTGATGATAGTCACTTGATTTGGAAAGCCTTCAATAAAGAATCTCAGACCATGCAGCTTGTGGACAGTGGCTCATATTCTCTTTCCAATCTCAAGGGCAGAGATGTTAGGTGTGTCCCAGTGAGGACTTCGTCGCTGCACACACATCCTTCTCAGAGCATGTCTGCTCCTGTGTACATCACATGGCTCCTGCCTCCTGTGCTTGTGACTGCAGAGCACTGGAAGGAGTGTGTTCAACCAGTCAGAAAGGGGAAGTGTATTGGAAATAAGAAACTAAACATCAGCTGTGTGTGAGTAATGGATTGTCTGTCTCCTGAGGGCCATGAGGATATGCATTCTAATGCTTTTTGATTGCAGTATAGTATCAGCTGTTCATCATGTCCTCTGTTTATGATCCCAAACTCTGTCTTGATCCTAAATTTTGTTCTGAGGTGTTGATGTGCTCACAGAAAAGCCCAGTGAGAGAAGAGGTAAAAGGTGGAAAAGGATCTTGTTTCATTGGGGCCAATCTGAGCTAAATAGTTCACCTTTTGGCAAGGAATTGATTATGTCTGTATTCACAAGGCTTAGAAATAGAAATGTGCTTGCCTGGAGTCTTCTGTGATAGTCACCTGCCCAAGACCAAAGCTTGGGCCATCATTTTACTATTGTGCTTTGGACCTATGTGTTTGTGCATGCAAGATGTACTTTTAACAACTTCATTTGTTTTCTTTGGAACTTTAAACTGTATCTGAGTGTGTATGTAATGCAATGAGCATTTTCAATTGTTTATAAATGTGAGCTTGCGTGCTCCCTGAGATTCTTGCCATATATGCAGATGTGGTCACCTAATGAAGTGCTACAGAACCCTGTGATAAACTCTGGAGTGGGACATGATGCAGACAGTTGGTACATACTCCCATGTTACCAGTAATGGAGTCTACAGAAAATCTGAGACTGATCAGCCGTTTCACCATTGATCAAGTCCTAGACTGCTTTTTTTTAATGACTTCATGTCTTTGAGCACTCCATTGCAGTGATGTAGGGTAAAACATTCCCTTCTTGGGAGGAGCTACCCAACTTTCCTCAGTTACACTGCTGAAATCTGTGCCTGCTTGCAGCGTGCTGTGAGTTTAACTAGGTCATACACCAAAGGGAATGTGTCATAATTTTTTATGTTTGGCTCCTAACATTCCACTGGTCTTCACTGGTACGTTCTTAAAGGAACTTGGTGTGAACTTGCAAGCTTAGCATGTGGCACTTTCATGTCTCTTTCTTGTGGTATCATTTCAGCATCTTTTGGATTCTTGACAGCTGAAGTAGCTATCTTTTTATATTTATCTACCTGTGAATGGTCTGTGTGCAATTTTTTGGTTAACAGTGTAACATATACCTCATTGTATATGCCTTTGGGTAGTGTTTTTGACAGAAAGAGGTGATTTAAGTGTACAATCTGCTGGGAGTTCTGTCACTTACAAAATGGAGAGTTTTCAGAAGTACAGTCAACAATACACTCCAGGGTAATTTTTATCCTGTAATAGTTATATGGAGAGACAGGTGTTCCCATAAGGCATCACCACTATCTCACTGTCTAGGTTTTTTTAATCCCACCTTTGCTCATGTTACAAACACAACCAGAAGAGTAGTATGGAGGAACGCTTTTGTATCTCCTCCTGTATGAACCTGGCTGTGCAATCCCATACATTTTCTTGGGTTCATGTCCCTAAGAAAAATATAAAAGGTTGCATATACTAATTAAGTTTTTAATGCAGGGATGGAATATCATAACAGCATAATGAAGTGATTTATAGAGAAACAAGAAATTGATTTCCAACTTAGTATGCTTAGTCAGCTTTGCAGTTTGATGCCCGCTAGAGGGACTGTTGCTTATACTACTCCTTGCAGAAAGCAAAGTCATGCAGTCCCTTTAGTATCTTTTATGAGGTTTTAAAACTTTGAATGACTGTCTCTGGTTAAATACTCTGAAGAGTAAGTCTCCAAGCTGTTTTACCAAATGTAAAAGCTTTGGACACTGTGCTGTATTTCTGAGTCCAAATGGTTTTTGCTGAAGTTCCTTACTAAATGTTCATTGTTTTGTTTTTTTAAAAGTATTTTCTGTTCTCTTGAGTTATCAGTCCAGACTTTCTTGTGACGTTGCTGGGGATTAATTTAGATTTTTTTTGTCAAGGAAAAAATGTGTGTCTTTTTGTTTGGAATAAGTTTTGTTTTGCAGCCATGGTGCCAGTGAATCTGGTAAATGAATCAGTTTTTGTATTCACAAATGCCATCAAAATGGGTTTCTTCTTTAACTGGGAGATACTGAGATTTGGCTAAGAGGAATGTAAATTTATAATCAGTATGAGAACTTCCTAATGTATCAGTTTTTTTCTCATTTAGCTGGGGGATTTTGTTCTGCTTGTTAGACTTGCATGTTCCTGACCTGCACACTTTTCTTAATTACAGAAACATGAAAGAATACAGGAAGTCCTGTGTGACCACGATGAATACCTGTGCTAATTAAGTCCCTGGCTGGGTACTACAAGAACAGCAAGGTAAGCAGTCAGGCCATGCCAGCAGCATTTCTTGTAATCTGCATGACTGTATGGCAACAAAGCCTCAGTGCTTTCAGATATCAAATTCATAACAAGTCGGGCGAAGACAAATAGCCTGCAGGTTAGAATGCAATAGATTTACTTTTAGTTCAAAGCTTTGGCAAGCAAACATTTCTGTTTTCCTTCCTGGGGGAAAAAATGTAGAAGTTTTGTGATGGTTTTCTTATTTAAAAAGGCAGTATCTCTAACATCAACAATCGATTCATGACCAAAGCTCAACTTCCTGGGATGACTCTAGGGAGGGCTTGGAGGAGGGGTGGAATGCTTCAAAAACTTTGCTGATGAAAAGGCATGCTGTTTTGTGGATGCCTCCCAGAATTGTTTAAATCTGTGTGTGTATGCGCGCGCATGGAAAGAGAGAGAGAGATCTCCATGACAACTGGCCTGGCCAGCCCGGGCTCTCTGCAATCATTTTAGCTGGAATCAGTGCTGCGAAAGGTCATGTGAAGGAGTTGTGGGAAGCACAGCAGGTATTAGACGCTAAACGACTGGTTTGCTGATTGCCTCAGATAAGACAGAGTTTTGTCTGGGAAATACAAATCTAAGAATGGAGTGGAAAGGGAAATGCTCCAAATTTCAGGTAACAAAAATTGCCTTTTTAATGTTGTTTCCTCCCATTTTAAAGTCTGGTGGGTGTTGTTCCCCCCTTCCCCTGTGGTGTTTACTCCCAGCCGAGCATCTGAGCAAGCTTGGATTCCCTAGTTCTAGGGAGTGATGTCATGCAGCAACAGTTGGATTCTATTAGCCAGGGAAAGAGGAAACATCCTGCATTTTTAGGAAAGAAAAAAAAAAAGATACTTTGGCTCTTTGTTGAATCTTTTGCAAATGCTGCAAGAAGTGTTTTAAACAAAAAATGTTTTTAGCAAATTAATTCCTGGAAAATGTCATTTAGGACCTAGACAGCACCAAACTTTAAAACCGCTGCAAAAATTACTCTTATATGCAAGAACATGATTATGGAAGTGTTACAGAATACAGAAGACATTTTTTCTACTTGGATGCTCCTATATTCATCTTTAATGAGAAAATTAATAGCATTGCAATTAAGCATAGGATTTGGAACCTCCAGATACTTGGGATACTTCAGCAATTGTTTGGAGAATGTGCTGCTAAAGAGTTTCTTCTGGGCTGGGCTCTGTCTCAAACTGCTGCTTATGAATAGATGATGCTGGCAGCATTGTTCTTAATAAGGTTTTCAGTCCTGGTCTGTGGTTTTTGTAGCTTTAAATCAGCCTTTTTGGGAGAGGGTAGCAGGGGAAGAAAGCAGAAAACTAGTAATTTCAGCAATCTGAAAGGGTCTTTTTCCTCCCCTTTCCCCTTTGCTAAATGCTATATTCAACACTCAACATTAGGATAACATGCATAGCATTTTAAGCAGAAAAATGCCTAATGATGAATGTACAACTGCTATGTCCTACTGAAAAGACTTAGAAAATTGATATAATCTTACTTCCTCAAACATCACAAAAATACACTGTACCAGTATTAGGTCACCCCTGCACTGTTTAAACTCCCCTCTAGCATATGCTCTTTTATACTTTTATGCTGCTTTGTTGCCTTATGTGTGTTTCAGGCATGATCCAAAGCTCACTGAAGTCCATGGGAGTTTTCCTGTCAACTTCAAAGGGCTTCAGATCAGCCTCTGTCTGAGAACTTCTCAGCCTGTTTCAGTCTTTTGACTGCAGGACTAGGCCACAGGCTCTCCACTTTCTTTCTTGAACTTTCCAAACAGAAGGTCTTTTGTTTGTCCAAACAATGCCAGGCACTGCTTGCTGACTGGCCTTAGCACAGCTACTAACATATGCTGGAGATACTGGTGATGCTTACTTCCACTTTCCCCTGAAATTGTCCTAGAGGCGGGGAAAAGTGCAGTGAATGGAAATTGGATCCTTCTGTCTCCCCTCCCCTCCTCACAAATGGCCATTGTTTGAGTGTGTGTGTGCCCATGTGTGTGACTGTGTGCAAATTGCCCTTTGATTAAAGGGCAGTATTGGCTGTGCTTCAGGGAGGAGTTCCAGGAAGACTATAGGGGGAGAGACATTGTTACCATTGTGATCTGCCAGTGGAGCACTCATGAGACTGTCATGGAGCAGGCAATCTTTCTAAAAGATGTACAGAACTGAGAGCTGTCATCTGTGAAATAAGGGCTGAATAGCTGTGTCTAACACTTTGTGCCCCTTGCTTGCCTACTAGGTTTGACCAGTTTGATTCTATAAATAAATATACTGCTGTTACTGAGTATCAATTAATATTCTGGTTAAGTGGTTGGAAAAAAATATTTTTCATTTACTTGGTGGTTGGGAACAGTTTAATAAGAAATCCCTGTGCCGTTCTTGGCTAGAAATGAAATATCTGTTAATTTGAACCATCCACTTTCTTAAGAAGGAACACTATGATGATTACCCAAGGTAAAGGTGCATTTATAGGAAAACACTATTAGTCCCTGAAATTTCTGAGGCAAAGATTGATTTTCAGAAACAGAACCACTACTTTTAAGTGCTTACATTTTCAGATGGTCAGCTTAGACTCCTGAGAGATCTCTGCAAAGCCTTGCAGATCAGGCTTTTGGAAGGCAACAGTTTTGTTTTGGTGTTTATCTGTTGTGTGGTGACGCAGAAGGAAGCCTGGTGAGTTCTCCCCCAGTGTTTCTGAGTGGCATTTCTCTGAATGGTCTGTGCTGTAGTATTTACCTGTTACTTAGAGAAGGGCTACAAAGCATCATTCTCATAGTCCTTTTATATAATTTCCATATGTCCAGTAAAAAATGAAGTTTGCGTATGTTCTATACTATGTGTACCTTACCAGTAAGAAATAAACAATAAAACAAATCATAATATATTTAGAACTGCACTCCTAACAAGATACCTTATAGCTGATCAGGCATATATGTAACCAGTAGCACATAGGTGTTGGTACCTTGCTTGTTTCATCCATTAAGGGAGTGAGCAATGCATCCACCATGTTTCTCTCAGTGGCTGTATGCCTGTGTTCTGTCTCTGTATAGTCAATGGTGCTGAGCTTTCCAGGGTGATTGTGGTTTTCTGATAGGATTAGTTGTGTCCTGTCTTATTGCGCTGAGAATGAAAGTGAAAGGACATGGTTAGAAATATTTTTTGTTCTCTCTTCTTGACTAGCTAATGAGTAATTTCTATATTCTGAGTTATGTTTTAATTGCTTGTTTTATCTTGTGTAAGGTCATGTTTTGTGTAACTGCTGGTACTCACTCTATCCATAGGTTGACAGTTTGTTTCCCTGTTGTCTGTTGCAGTAAGTTTCAGTTTAACTGCTATGTTGATATATTTGTCTTATTACTTGGAAATACACCACTTTTCTAATGTGCTGAGGATATCTAGAAGCCTAGGACTGACTTTGTCTGTATCATTAAATACTTGCTTCTGCTTTTTTTCCCTTCTCTAATAACTCCAGTCTCTTTGATTTTTCTTCTTAGGAAAAGTCCGTGAGACACTGGAAAAATACTGTAGTTTTTTCTGCTGTTTACTTTGATAGTCAGGTGATCTTGAGAGCACCTGGTGTTAACAGTTGTGGACAGATGCTCCATTAAATTCTTGAACATGAGATCAGTATTCTCCAACTGTAACCATATGCTCACAGTAAATAGAATTAATTGATTTAAAACAAGCGTGATATTTAGAGGAACTGGTCATGAGGATGCTCAAATATTTCCTTATTTCCTGTAAGCTAATTTCAATACCAGAGGTATGAACAACTAGTTCTCAGTTGTTTCCTCTCATGTGCTCTTTCTAGTCATGGTGTCTCTGAATGACTTTCTAAGGTGTAAAATGTGACATGAAAAAGGATTTGTTCTGAGCACCTCACACTGGATAGGAGTGTGGCTACCTTTATTACAGCAAAATCCCTGAAATGATTGCACTGTCATTCTGCTCTGCAGAGCAGACTGTCATTAGTGCTAATCAGTGATCTCTGGTCTGCCTTTGCATCTTTGACCCAGTCACTTTGCTGAACTTAACACAGTTGCTAGTGTGACACAAAGCAGACTCTTGGCAAAGCTCTGATCATAGAGCAGGGGGAGACCTGGCAACTTTCACACAAATCTGTTATAATTAAGGCTTCCGGCCAGGGATTGAAACTTCTTCTCTTTCTCTTAAAAGCCTGAGAGGCTTTAAAAAGTATTTTTCAGGCTGAAAATGAACCTACTACTGGTAGAAGCAAAGTCCCCAGGTGATACTAGCTGCAGGCAGACCTGGAAGAGGCAGGTGCTGCCCTTGTTCCTTCATCAGGCTTTGCAAATGTGCTTCCACCTTGAGCATTAAGTGGTTGGAAAAACCCAGTTGTTTCACATGACAACAGAGTTGTTTCACGTGACAACAACAGAGTCCCCTAAGCAGTTAGAAGAGTGTTGCACAGCTGACTTTCCTCTAGTGGCAACTCTTACTCAGTCAAGCCTCATGTTGTGTTAATTCTCTCTGCCTATTTGGAGCCCAACTATTCTATGCAAGGGACTGTTCAAAGAAGTCCTATCTCTGCATCCTGTAAGAGGCAGCACTCCCTCCTTGAACATTTTTTCCCCAACTCCCATTGCAGTCTGACAAGAAGATGAATCAAGCTAAAAGTTCTGCCAATGGCAATAGCACAATTTGGCATCCCTTGTGCAGTTGGCATCCAAAGGATACAAGCCATCAGATTGTCTGTGCTCCTAGTCCAGCTGAGCCTGTTGGTTTGTGACTGGAACATCCCTCCATCCCTTTAAAGCATGCTTGTAAGTTAAAACGCATCACTAAGCACTTACCACATTATAAACATGCTGAGGACAGTTGGACAATTTTAACAACACAAAACCTGCTCCCTGCAATGCTATTTCATGCCTTCTTGCTAGAGAGCAAAAAGCAATCTGAGAGATGGTGCAGTATGGAAACATTTGCAGCTGCACAACTCATGTTCCTATGTTTCATTCTCACAGGCCTATGCAGACCTTCTATTATTATTAGTTTTAAAAGAAGAGTAGCTGACAGCAGATTAATTTGAATGGCATATTCCAGAGAGAGCTGTTTTAGACTGATTGTCAGGAGTGGCAAGCCAAGAAAGCATTGACTAAAGTTACAAAGAAAAATCTTTGATGTAGAGCACAATCATGTCTATCCAGAGGATTTTTTTGGGGACAAAGCCATCTTAATGCTCTGCTGTCAACATGTTCAAACCCATGCTGGGGAAGCTGAGAAGCTGAACAGCTCAGCCTGCTGTGTTCATCCCCTGACAGTTCCTGGGAGAGCTCCCTGGGTGTTCCCTGGCATGTTGTTGCAGGGAAGGGGACATATCACAACTCAGTCTTCAGAAACCTGCATAAAACTTCAAGTGACTCAAACTTGTCTTGGTTTTTGGAGAAAATGCAAGTTGATTTCAGAGGGAAGAGTGGAAAGAAGTCAACCCAGTTTTGGACAATCAATATGCTTTTTGTAGTCAGCTGATGCTCTGAATTGGAGCTGCTCCTCTGTGCATCAGACATAACTGGGCATTCTGTGAGAGAATACCTTTTGTTTTACATTCTTAAGCAAATCTCTATTCTGAGAAAGAAGGAAAAGACTTATTAGGAAGGTGAAGTATTTCGCTGCAAGGTTTGGGATTCTATTGTGTTGGTGGCATTGAATGTACAAGAGGAATCATTTAAGGACAACTGATCAAAAGGAGCTGACAAACATTTTGTGCTGTGTGAACTTTGCTGGTAGCCTGACTGACATCAATGTGACTGTTTCCAGAACTTCAGTTAGACTTCAGG
This sequence comes from Bucco capensis, assembly GCA_013396975.1. NCBI lineage: Eukaryota > Metazoa > Chordata > Aves > Piciformes > Bucconidae > Bucco > Bucco capensis. Next base: position 1,046,002 of record VWZO01008936.1, on the reverse strand, counting down.
GAGGAGCCAGTCACTAGAGCAACGACAGACCCAATCATAGTGAGCCTCGCAGGGGGAACCTTAGCTGTGAGCTGAAAGGCAGCCAGTGGCAGTGGTATGCAGCATTACCAATTATATTGGATATTCTTTTTCAAAACTACAGCAAAATGAAATGTTAGCTGACCCACAACATTTACTGCAAAGTCTTGTTCCTCTCCTAGTTAACAATCAGTCCCAGCAAGTTCCATCTTCTATTACATCTTTCTAAGGTGCAGTGATGCTGTAAGAAACTGTGAAAATACCTTAAACTCAGTTTGCCATAATGTGTGAAGACAGCTAACACTGTTTTTTGTTTGCCTAGTGTTCAATATGCTGAACAGTATACCATCACTGTTGAGTTGAGTAGGATACTGCATTTTTCTAGCTGTAGCTCTCCAAAAGATACACACATTTTGGTTTTGAAGAGCTATTTTGTACGTTTTGGAAAGGAGAATAAGTTAATGCATGTTCCTTTGCTCATTACTTTCTCTCACTCTATTGATTGAAAACTCCCAAACTATTGATGAAAACATTGTCAGCTCTGTCAAGACTTTTGATGTTGTCTTTTTACCAGAGAAGTGTTTTAAGACACTGTGTAAAACTGGGAACAAATGCTGCAAAAGGCAGTGAGCCTATAAATTGAAATTGGTCATACTGACCAGTGTTGTTGGATCACAGTTTCCCTTTAATTTGAACATCAAAGGGTAGTGACTCTCTAGAGAGCCAAGGGAGGCTCCTGAGACAGCTCTGAAAATTTAACTGGTGTAAGTAACCCTGTACCATTGTGGTGCATCTCAGCTGCAGAGTATGCAATAAATGGGAGGCACTGTTTTTTTATGTTGGGGTTTGAATTTGTCAGGGAGCATTACTGTGATACTCGGCAAAAGTAGCAGGCCTAGCCTGCTGTTTAGATGCTCTAGTGGTGAGTCAGAGGCAAAGCTTAAGTACGTGCATTAGAGATCCCACTTATGCTGTTACTAACAAAAGTACCTTTCTGATGCCTTTCCAGCTTAAACAGTTGAAGCTATATGCGTGCAGTAGACTTTCCTTTAGTCACATGTAGTGTGTAACTGGACTTGCTTCTTTGTGTCTCCGGGCAGCTGAATTCTGTTGCATTTTCCCTTTATGGATGATCTTGGTTGAGGAGTCTGCTAATCTCTATTGGATTTGACAGGGAGAAATATTAGGGATATGGTTTTGAAACTGAGAAGTGCAACACTATAATAAATTGTAGCTTTCTGGTTGAACATGAGAATAAAATTCATTCCAGACCCTGTGTTTAAATGGAACAGTTTATGAATGGAAGCACAGCCCCTGGATTGTATTTCAGCATTAGTCTCTGGTTTGGAACTGTGCTATTTCCAACATAGACAAGGATACGTATTTCATAGGCTTTAATTCTTTCTCTGTTCACATTGTTTGAATATAAAACATTGTGCTGGAGATGGCTGTGAAGTATACGCAATAGGAAACCTTTCCATCTTTAAAACAAACAGGTTAGTAACTGTTGTCTGTAGTTTTAGATGTTGAAAATAACTTTATATTTGGCTGAAGGAGAACTGGCTAATGCTTTGCCTCCATTTCTCATTATCCATGTCTTATTTTATGGTCATCACCACTGCTTCATCTCAGCCATCTGTGAGACAGAGGTAACTCTGCTAGGCAGTATCACAGCCATGTGTGTTGCGTACTGTCATCTGATACAATCAGATGTTCAGGTTAAAGCCATGAACTGTAGTTGGTTATATGCAGTTGCCAAGCTGGAAGGTGACAATGTTGTAGTTATAAAAAACACCAAAAAGTGAAAAGAAATCATGTTTGTGCAGCAAGTACTAGGAAATTAGGAGTCTTGAACTGAAATTAAGAGTTTATAGATTGAAGTCTACTTTCTAGCCCCTGCTGCAGATAACTAGCAGCTGAGAAATAGATGCTTAAAGATGAAGGAGCCAAAACCTCCTCTCACTTAACATACTGTGGTTTCACTCACTGCTTAAAACCATTTAGTTTTAAACCTCTCACATGGATTATGTTATAATGTTGACAGAAACAAAAATGCAATGCTAAAAGAATGGAAAAAGAGTAGGCAAAAAGTTTGAAGTGTGGTTTTACATCTTTTTAACTGGGTGTTAACTTTCTCATGGTGATACTTAAAGATGCTGAGCTCCTATAATTTTAACTAAGAAAAAGTAAATTTTATTTTAAAGGTATATTTGTGTGTCTTTTTCATTCATGGCTTTAAAGCATAGAAATGTCAATTTTTTTCTTCAAGCTAGTAAAGTATTTTCTAAGTAACAATGTGTGGAGCTTGGAAGAAAAGCTGAGACATGGGCAAGATTTTTTAAAAGGAGCTGAGTTGCATCTGAGAGGAGGACGGGACAATACAGGCAGCTCCTTTGGACTGGTTTGCTAACAGTGCATATTGGCAAGGAGAGGTAAATGACCATTTGTGTATTGGACTCTGAAGTGTGCTGACGTACCTCTGCAGAGAATTTCCTGTTTCCCTGTTATTCTGAAAGGGGTCTTGTTGCCCATCCCAGCAAAAGTCTAGGGGATAAATTGTTTTATCCTCTCTCACCAACTGAATCTACTTATATTGAAATCAGCTGAGTTAGTCTGCATTTAGTTCAGGTAGCTGGAAAGAAAATTGCCTCTTCGATTTTCAGTTAGTACTAAAATTATGAGCACACATTATTGTTGAGAAAGATTCTTCAGAATATGCTGATTTATCCCCCCCCCCCAAATTTATGAGAACAGAAGTAGGAAAGAAACATGTGATAGGTGGGATAGCTAGTCTGAGAAGAATGGTTTAGTGACTGTACAGAATATACAGAAACTAAACAGTGCTCTGCCTTCATTTCCAAGGGATTGAAAGGGGATGATGAATATTGTTCACCCAATGGGTAAGATTGGCCTTGGAGGCGAAGAAGAAAAAATAGAATAAAAGGCATGTGAAAGCAGCTTGTCCAGCAAGAAACCTTTAAGGGCAGGACCTCTACCATGTGCTTGGAAACTGCAAATACAGGATCTGTGTTGCAGAAGAAGAAAAATCTAGGTTAGTGATTCTGGTCATTATAAACCAATTTGGAAGGAAAGGATTTTAAAAGTAAAAGGTAGATTGTTCTCGGCAATCCAGTAACTCTCTCTGATAGCTCTATTGCGGAGGCAGAAAAGTAGCAGGTTTGTTCTCTGGACTTCTGCTTGACAGCAGAACCACAGTTCCTGAGAAAAGTTTGGAATCATTAGAGCAACTAGGAAGTGACATGGTAAGGATGAAAAGATAAGGCTAGTGTTGAGAGAACAATATCATATTGTAGGGAAGTTAACAAACAACATCGTGAGCATCTTGAGACTGGTTTCATCCACTATCTCCATTAAAATATTTATTCAAATGAATATGCAGTCAAATTTGCTTTTCTACACAGCTGAGTTGGTGATTTTTCAGACTGAAGTAACTGAAATGACGTGGTGGTGTCATCACCTGAAGATGACAACAAGAACCTGGGTGTGCTGATTGGTAACAAAATGCAGTGAAAATGGCACACCTAATCTAATATGCCTATTTTTGTTGAAGGTAAGGAAGACACAGAGGAGTCCTCTTCTGGCAAGCTGAGAGCAATTCTGGTTATCCATATTCAAAGGGGTAGTATTTGACCTGCAGCAAGCACTGCGAATAGCTGTCAGGATGCTCAACATCATGGAGGATCAGAAAATGGACAGAGGACTGGAACTTTGCAAAAACAAGGGAAAATCAAGGCTGGGAGGAGCTATGATATCACTTTGTAAATGAACTAAGGAAATGGACAAGAATCGGAACACAAGCAAACAGCAATTTAGACTGAAAACAATGGAACAAGAACTATCTGAAGTAGCAGAGGGAGCTAAGATTGCTGCACGGGCAGATCCTTTGGATCCCTTATTTTGTATGTAGAGGGGTTACTTACACCCTTCACTTTCAACTAATGATTATGATTTTAACTTTTGCTTGTTTTCAGCTTTAGTTCAGCTTCTCTGAATAGCCTTCAGTGGTAAAAAGCAGCAAAGTGGGAAAGGATGTTGCAAGTCTTACTGATGCTTTGAAAACTGTTACACAATCGAGATAAATTAGAAGAACCAACATGCTTGTGAATTGTTCTCAAGAATGTCCTCTTAAAGAGTAGGAATTTGGGTCAAATCCATTTAAGTGGTGTTTTAAAATTGCTTTATTGCCAAAGCAATAGTTTAAATAGTTGTTTGGGGTAGATTTCTTCTACTGGGTTAACAGAGAGAGGACAAGAGGAAATGGCCTCAAGTTGCACCAGGGGAGATGTAGATTGGATGTTGGGAAAAATTTCTTCACTGAAAGGGTTGTTGGGCATTGGCCCAGGCTGCCCAGGAAAGTGGTGGAGTCACCATCCCTGGAGGTGTTTAAGAAACCTGTAGATTTGGTACTTATGGAGGTGGTTTAGTGGCATGGTGGTGATAGGTAGATAGTTGGACTTGATGATTTTAGAGGTCTCTTCCAACCTTAATGAAGCAGCATTGCTATTATTTTTTTCCTGTGAACAATAGTAGTTCATAAGTAGGAAAAGTGCACTGTTTCAATGCCTGTTTGACAGTAACACTTTCAAAATACAGTATTCATGCCAACACATTGAATCCTGAAGTACTTTTCTCAAAATCAACAGAGTTTTGTCTGAGTGATTAAGGGTCCCTGTTGCTTCCACTAGGCAAAGGACTTCAGGCATCTGGACTTAAGACCAAGGGCCACTCTATTTTAGTCTGAATCTTATTTCTGAGTCTTACTTTAAAACACAGGAATCATTAAGGTAGTGTGGAATTTTGGATCTGTTTTCTTTCTGTTTTTACTTTCTGAAGTACCTAAATGATTCACACAGTTACATGCTATTGACTTTCAATGGTACTTGGGCTCCTGAGTACACAAACCTTCTGTTAAAGGTTTCTGCGAATTTTATGAAGGTAGTGTTTGGTTGTTGCCTGGAGCAGTGGTATCTGGTGGGAGTCTGTTTTCTTTCAACAGGAGAAGAACAGATGCTATACACCAAATCAAATGAGCAGGGAGGAGATGAAAGCATGAGTGGTGAGAGGTTGGAACAAGCAGAAGCCTGGCTCTACTTTACCTGTAGGCAGATACATGCCCATATGTGCTCCCTTGATGCTGACTTGCTGTACTTACCTGTGGAATGTTCAGCCCATTGCTGTAGCTCCTGCACAGAAGGTCCATTTGGTGCTTTGCAAAACTTTGAATAGTCCCATATGGAGACTGTACTTGTTTGTACCAGCAAGTCAAAGACTTCCCATAGTATGTGTTGCCTTTTGGGGATCATCTCTTTCCTCTCAGGGAGCACCTCTTGTTGGCACAGGTATACTCATGGAGCACTCAAAGCAGTGCTTATTCTACACTTGTATAGCACCACTAAGTACTCACAATGCAGAAGAAACTACTGAATCTTCCCTAAAAATTGTGTATGGAGAGGATGGACTGATTAATCTCAGCATAGTAAAACAGAAAATGCTGGATACATCATCATGCATTAAATCTTCTTTAGTTATAGATTTAAGTGTTGTACTGTCATGTAAGAGTGTTGCTGTAGTTAACATCTGAAAGAACTCACTGTCAACAGTCTGTTCAGTTTCAGCTACGTTATTCATAAGATTCATTCCTCCCTCCAGCTGTTTCCACAAATCGACTTTAGTTCAGTTTTTAAATGCTATTTCCCCATTGTTCATGCCCACAGCTATTTTCCATTCCCAAATATCCATTCCCCCCAAGAAAAGAAATTCCAGCCCTATAAAAGAAGCCATATGGAGTGATCCTTTGAGGAGAAAGTCCAAAATGGCACAAAATTGGAGTTGCCATCTGCAAAGCTTCAACAGCTGGTATTTCTCTATTGTGTATCTGTATCTGGGTGGGGTTATTGGGCACAGAGCAGAATGAGTGGGGTGTGGTTGCATTATCAAAGGATTCTCGTTGTTGTTGTTTTGTGGTTCCATTTTTCTGATTAAAACTGGAAGGGCCAAAACTTACATCTGAGAGAACTAAATGGCACATACCAGAGAAGAGATGCAGTTATTCCATCAGGAAACTGAAGGAATTTATGCTCTATAGGAACCTGTGAATCCTGTTGTATTTATAACACCTACAAATTTCAAGGCAAATACCTCAGCCTCAAATCATCAGATGAGTAGATAGACATGAAAGATATTTGAAGCGTGTTTCATAATCTCATCATTGTTACTTTTGGAGTGGCAAAAGGCATTTATATTGTTCTAGCAGAGTGAAATCTACTGTTACTTAGCTTTTGCCCAGTGTGTACTAGGTACAAGTATGATTCTCTCTGCCTCTAATACAAATTGTTGTCATGGCATCATAAAAAGTTTCATAGGTATTTACCTATCTTTTTGAGGACTAGGACTGAGTTATGAATGAACTGTGGCCAAGTTTGTGGTATCAACTGGAAACCATGTGTAATTTGGTAATGCAGACTTCATGCCAGACAAAACTGATCCATTTCTGTCCTGAATGTTTAGATTTGCTAATCAAACCCAGGAAAAAATACATTTACACAAAGCTGAAACTGAAGAGTTTTTGCATAATAGATTTTCTAGGCCTCAAAGGATGTGTTTGTTTTATGATGATGGAATTTTTAGTAGGAAAGCATTATTTATACTCTGTGTGTATTCTTTATTCTAGCTAACTTACTGGAAGACGAGTTGTGTTTCTGAAGCTTCTTAATGAATTGTGTGCAGTATTGTGCATATATAATTGTGCATAACTTCACCTGTATATCTGTAATAATTTGTCTATTTGTAGATGTACATTTTCAAGTCTCTGCTTACTGGTATTGGAAAGATCATTGTGCATACAAGTGAAAAAATGGAGGAATGGTGAAGGAGTGGGATACAGGAGAGAAGTCTGGGATACGATTTCATTTCTCATATTGTCCTCTATGAATACTAGCAGAGGAGTGTCTAAAACTTAAGTGAATGGCATGAAGCTGTGCTAGGGAGGTTTAGGTTAGATATTAGGGAAAGATTCTTCACCCAGAGGGTGATTGAACATTGGAACAGGGTCTCCAGTGAAGTAGTCATGGTGCCAAGCCTGAGAGAATTCAGGAAGCATTTGGACCATGACCTCAAGCACACAGTGTAGTTTTTGGGGTTGTCTTGTGCAGAGATAGGAGTTGGACTTGATAATCCTTGTGGACCCCTTCCAACTCACGAGATTCTCTGATTTGCCTGAATCACCTGTGCAAGATGCGGCATGGGAGCAGTGTGCATGAGGCTGTGTGATGGGGGCTTGGTTGCAGGACTCATGCATGGGTAACAGTGTTTGACTGCTCCCGTGAGTCTTGGTCATCTTCAATGAAAGAACAAAATGGTTCAGGTCTGTAATGCTGCTCTGCATTAGATTTACTCCTGCTTTGCAGACTGTGAAGAAAGAGGAGAAGCTCTTTCAAATCATCAAATACCATCTCACAGCCTGTAAAGATCTAAAAGATATTTGATATCATTCATGTTTGTTTGTGGGTTTGTTTTTATTTTACCTTCATCTAAAATCCCTTGTTCCTTTCTGCAGTGCTCTGAATGCAGTAGACATGGGACCAGGGCTAGAATGTCTGTGGCTGCTGCCAGGCTTCCTAGCTCTGCTATGAGTGGCTGTTGCTCCAGGAAGCCTCAATGGAAATGCTCTGGTGGCAGGAGCCACAGTCCATAGTGGTTAGGTGGCTGCAGTCGGCTCTGGTGGGTAGGAGGGTGGGTGTTTTGCTGCCTCCTACTACAAGGAATGTTAAAACACATTTAAGTAATCCCACTTGTTTCACTCTAGTGATTGGAAGCCTGATGAAAGAAAGCTTACAACAGTTATGCTTGTGGAAGTCTGTCGAAACTTCCCTTTCACGCAGATGGCAAAGGTCAGTGCAGTAGGAGCTGAACTCTCTTCTTGAGTAAAGCTCTTTTGAGGGCTGTGTATGCCTGTGACTGAGCCACAACTTGTAGTAGTAAGGGAAGAAAGCCTATTTACACAGTAGACATAAAGCCAGTGGATAGAACAGAGGACCATGGCACCATTTCCTTTGCAATAAATTCAGTTCTTCATCAGTTTAGCTTATAAAAAATTACTCCTTTTAAGAAGAAACAGCTCCTTCTATATTGGATCTTACTGGTGATTTTTACATTTGTGAAGGAAAACTCTTGAAATTCCTTATCTATCTTCCAATGGCTTTTCGGTGTCGATTCACTCTTTTTTTGTTTTAGTGTGGAAGAGTGAAATTTCAACGAGGCTGACTTAGTGAAAACTGAATTAGTGTTGATGGCTGGAGAGAAATGTAACTTGATCTTCTGTCTCCAGTGCTTGAATCAGGAACTTAAATAATTGTTCTAAGATCTTGGTTGAGTTGCCAGAAAATGGAGTGGTGCTTCTGCCAGATAGTCACCACAGAAGTGCCAGACATTCCTCCCCTTTTGAGCTTGTGAGTGTGTGTATACACAGACAGCAGGGACCAAAATGCTTCTCTGTCTGAGATGCTTGCTGTGTGTGCAGTGCAGAGTTACGCTGTAGGCAGCACCCATCAGGATATCAGTGTGTGGTGGCTGGCAAGGGATGTGTGTGCAAGGACTAGAGCACAGGAGTCTTTTCCCTGATTTTCCTCTGTTGAGCAGTGGCATTAGTCACTCTGTAACAGGGTTTGACAGAAGATACGAGGTAAAACCATCAGAAACTGGACTGAAGGGCACATCGCACAGCAAGAGAAGATAGTTCAATCCCTAAAGAAGTGGGTGGCTCACTGGAAGAGTTCATGTGTGCCAACTACCAAGCCCAGCTGCACTGGTTAATAATTCGTGCACTTAATTGAAACCATTGTGCACTACTATANCATACAAGTGAAAAAATGGAGGAATGGTGAAGGAGTGGGATACAGGAGAGAAGTCTGGGATACGATTTCATTTCTCATATTGTCCTCTATGAATACTAGCAGAGGAGTGTCTAAAACTTAAGTGAATGGCATGAAGCTGTGCTAGGGAGGTTTAGGTTAGATATTAGGGAAAGATTCTTCACCCAGAGGGTGATTGAACATTGGAACAGGGTCTCCAGTGAAGTAGTCATGGTGCCAAGCCTGAGAGAATTCAGGAAGCATTTGGACCATGACCTCAAGCACACAGTGTAGTTTTTGGGGTTGTCTTGTGCAGAGATAGGAGTTGGACTTGATAATCCTTGTGGACCCCTTCCAACTCACGAGATTCTCTGATTTGCCTGAATCACCTGTGCAAGATGCGGCATGGGAGCAGTGTGCATGAGGCTGTGTGATGGGGGCTTGGTTGCAGGACTCATGCATGGGTAACAGTGTTTGACTGCTCCCGTGAGTCTTGGTCATCTTCAATGAAAGAACAAAATGGTTCAGGTCTGTAATGCTGCTCTGCATTAGATTTACTCCTGCTTTGCAGACTGTGAAGAAAGAGGAGAAGCTCTTTCAAATCATCAAATACCATCTCACAGCCTGTAAAGATCTAAAAGATATTTGATATCATTCATGTTTGTTTGTGGGTTTGTTTTTATTTTACCTTCATCTAAAATCCCTTGTTCCTTTCTGCAGTGCTCTGAATGCAGTAGACATGGGACCAGGGCTAGAATGTCTGTGGCTGCTGCCAGGCTTCCTAGCTCTGCTATGAGTGGCTGTTGCTCCAGGAAGCCTCAATGGAAATGCTCTGGTGGCAGGAGCCACAGTCCATAGTGGTTAGGTGGCTGCAGTCGGCTCTGGTGGGTAGGAGGGTGGGTGTTTTGCTGCCTCCTACTACAAGGAATGTTAAAACACATTTAAGTAATCCCACTTGTTTCACTCTAGTGATTGGAAGCCTGATGAAAGAAAGCTTACAACAGTTATGCTTGTGGAAGTCTGTCGAAACTTCCCTTTCACGCAGATGGCAAAGGTCAGTGCAGTAGGAGCTGAACTCTCTTCTTGAGTAAAGCTCTTTTGAGGGCTGTGTATGCCTGTGACTGAGCCACAACTTGTAGTAGTAAGGGAAGAAAGCCTATTTACACAGTAGACATAAAGCCAGTGGATAGAACAGAGGACCATGGCACCATTTCCTTTGCAATAAATTCAGTTCTTCATCAGTTTAGCTTATAAAAAATTACTCCTTTTAAGAAGAAACAGCTCCTTCTATAATGGATCTTACTGGTGATTTTTACATTTGTGAAGGAAAACTCTTGAAATTCCTTATCTATCTTCCAATGGCTTTTCGGTGTCGATTCACACTTTCTTTTTTTGTTTTAGTGTGGAAGAGTGAAATTTCAACAAGGCTGACTTAGTGAAAACTGAATTAGTGTTGATGGCTGGAGAGAAATGTAACTTGATCTTCTGTCTCCAGTGCTTGAATCAGGAACTTAAATAATTGTTCTAAGATCTTGGTTGAGTTGCCAGAAAATGGAGTGGTGCTTCTGCCAGATAGTCACCACAGAAGTGCCAGACATTCCTCCCCTTTTGAGCTTGTGAGTGTGTGTATACACAGACAGCAGGGACCAAAATGCTTCTCTGTCTGAGATGCTTGCTGTGTGTGCAGTGCAGAGTTACGCTGTAGGCAGCACCCATCAGGATATCAGTGTGTGGTGGCTGGCAAGGGATGTGTGTGCAAGGACTAGAGCACAGGAGTCTTTTCCCTGATTTTCCTCTGTTGAGCAGTGGCATTAGTCACTCTGTAACAGGGTTTGACAGAAGATACGAGGTAAAACCATCAGAAACTGGACTGAAGGGCACATCGCACAGCAAGAGAAGATAGTTCAATCCCTAAAGAAGTGGGTGGCTCACTGGAAGAGTTCATGTGTGCCAACTACCAAGCCCAGCTGCACTGGTTAATAATTCGTGCACTTAATTGAAACCATTGTGCACTACTATAGCCCTTCCTTGTGGGAGCTGCTGGTGCAATAAATCTTGATTTTTCCATATAAGAAGGCTGTGTTCTTTGGGGATTTTAAAAAGTCTTAGGCTCTTTTGTCCCCTCCTTTTCTGTTGCTATAGCTACTACAATTTTTGTTAACAAAGGCAATAGGAAGTAGTTTGCTATGCTTAGTTTGTTATTGTGATTCTAGTATAGCTTCCAATATTCTCTCTGTCCTTTCTCCTCTCCCCCTTTCCCCAGCACCTCCTCCCAGAGTAATTTCTCTGGAAAAACCACAGGAGCATGTGAACTGCTCCTCTTCTGCAGTCACTACAGGATTCTGTGTACATGAGAGTTGAGGCTTCTACCCATGAATTGGGGACTAAAAAATTTGACTTTGGGCTTGTTTATTGGATGTGCAGCTATCCAGAGTTCGGACACTTCCCACACTCATGGAGTCACACCTGCTGTGCAGTACAGCAGGAGTTTTCTGGGAAAATGGGCCATTCAACCAGATGCCAGAATGTGGGCAGTGGTATTTACTCTCTGGCACTGAATTTGAGGATTTCACCTCTAAGCAGCTTTCCTAAGACTACAAAACAAATCCTTGTCAGAGCTTAAACACAGCTCAGAGCTCCTTCATCCTGCAGATGTTGCTTTGAGTGCAAGAACGTAATTTCTAAATGTAAACAGATACCTCTCCTGAATGGTTCTTGCACAAATCCCTAATACAAACAACAGACTTGCTTGCCATCCCATTTGCTGCTGCTAATGCCTGTGTCCAGGGTTGTCTCTGCATGTACTTTGGATGCAAGAGAATTAAGATCTTCTCTGTGCCTTTCTACAGGTTCCCTGGGTAACAGCCAAGAGCAAAAGAGACAGACCCAAGGTTGTTCTCATTTCTTTATACAAGCCAAGACAGTTTTGGCTAATATTTTCTACTTATATCTGTGAGGTCTCCAGCCAGTTCCTCATCCTCCCAGGATGCTTTTATATCACCATATTGAGACAGTCCATCCAAAGTAATAGTTGCTTCACCAGAATTTTTAGCATTGGCAGCTTAGGTATCATGGACAAGACCTGCTTCTTGGAGATACTGATTCAGAACAGTAACACAATTATTAGGGTGTAAGGAGATTCACAGTAACACCATATGTTAGTTCTGGACCTTACTGAGGCACTGGCATCAAAGATCTTTCACTACTGCTTGGAACTTAAAATAAGACTTTTTGACAATTTCAGCTTGCCTTCTGCTTATACCCATAAATTTAGTTTTCTTTTACTGCTTGGTATCAGAGAGAAGTCAAAGGACTTTATACAGGACAGCATCAGTAGATGCCTGTAGTTACTTCTGCTGAAGTAACTTCAGTCTTCCGAATAGATGCTCATGAAGCATCTATTCCACATTCTTCTCCAGATGCTCCCTGCTACTTTCCTCAAGTTAATTTTCCTGTGACATCTGCAGTGGCCAGGACATTGGTTATCCTCAGACTGTGCTTTGCTGAATGCTGTTTGGATTTCTGTACAAACTCGGTCCATTAATGGTGTCAGATTTTCTTTTACCCCTGTTAGCCATCTTGCCTGTTCCCTTCTGCTTAGCAGTGGGAAAAGGCAGTTACACACACTGGGTGCTGATCCAGGGCTTTTGCTTTATTGTTCTGATTCAAACAATAGAACCACATTGTTTCTCTCTATTTACAGCCAGGGTCAGCATACTGAAGGTCCCATCATCTCCTAACAAAGCATGCCTGAACCTGAATATTCAGTATGTCAAATGACCTAACCTGCCTTACTGCATTTGGAAGTAACATTTTCATCAATCTTAGTTTTGTTTTGCATGTTGCTGCTTTGTTTGCCTTTCCATTAAGACCTCCTTTCCTTCTCCTCCCCAATGAACCCCAAAATCTATCTTCCCTTTTCCCTATTTTTCAGATCATTTCCTGTTTTTGCTGCTTTCTCTGTTAGGGGAGGAGAGCCAGGATGAGGTACAAATCTCTTTGTCCCTCTTCCCTCCCTGCGGTTATCAACAATTTGTCTGTGTGTCTGCCTTGTTTGGTGTCTGTCATCTTCTCTGCTGTTAGGAAGGGCTCTGCAGTAGAAGTCTGAGGCAAACGTGCTACAAGTCTTGTGGCTTTCTGAAAACAGATGAAAATAGTGCCACTAGCTGCAGTAACCAAGCTGGCCATTTAAACCCTTCATTCTCCCTGCTTTCCTCAGTGGCAGTTTCCCCTATTGTCACAAATAGTTGCAAAATGAAAGCCCCTTTCAAGGATTTTCAAGCTTTGAGTGTCAGCTTCACTGCTGTCTCTGTGTATGGGAGAAGAGGCTCGAGGGTCTTTTTGCACTGGCAATGGGAAGTCAAGTTATTAATTTATAGCTCACTGCCTGCTCTGAGATAATTCACTGGTTATATTCTTATTGCTAAGCATGCCTGTATACAAGGTAATTTGGCAAGTGTGTTACACACCCATAACATGTACTACGAACATCTGTGTGAGAGTTCTTGTGGAGTATATTTGATGCTGTAAGCTCTCCTCTGCATACAGAGTTCTGGCTTCTTTCTGCTCTATAGAGTAGAAATTGAGAAATGAAAATGAAGGTAATTTGTCTACACTGGAAAGTTTGTTCATGTTTAAAGGACAATAGAAATCTTGTTAAGCCACCCTCCATATGGCTGAGTGTACTTTGGACATTCCTGAGTAGCATAGCTTGTTTCTAGAAAAGATGTCCATACACAGAAGTAGTCAGGAAATAGCACAGCTAGCTTAGCTCAAGCCATTTACCCAGTGACTCATAAGAAATGTATGGCAAAATGAAGACTGAATCCCTCTCTCTTCAGCTTCTATGCAGCTGCATCATGATTCCCCTTACTCCCATCGTGTATTATTAAAACCTTGTACCAGGTATATAACAACTATTAATTTTGGAGTTTGCACTCCACTGGTGCTCCGAGTGGGAGCCATGTGTGTCTGGTGAGAAGGAAGGGAGGTGTGCTGGGAATGGCAGTTTGCTCTGTGTTATAGCTGTGACCCGTGATTTACCTTGCATCATGCTCTGATGAATGGAAACCTACAGTAGTTGCAAAGTCAGGATGCTTCTCAGCTGTCTGGCAGGCTTGGTCAGTTAACCTTGGATGAGAAAGGTCCAGTCATCAGTGTCAGCTCAATAGGGAAGTTCCTTTCACTAATACTTTCAGCTTGGTTTGTTCACTTTGTGTCTCCCCTGCAGCCTGTGCTCCCAGGCAGTTTGTACTAAGCAGTGAATTGTGCTTTAAATGGTATTATGATGGTTTTAGGGACTGGTGACACCCTGTGGGAAATACTGAAGGGCAGTCTGTTTTCTCTGTTCTCATATTCTTTGTGATGCAAAAAAAATTTAATGAAAAAGAATCCTTCTTCCCTAAAGCTAATCTCCTCTCATTCCTTAGCAAAATTATGATCTTTTTGTTGCTGACTTTTTTATCACAAGAAACAATTCATTATTGTGCGAATGATGTTGATGTTGTGATTAGAAGATTTTGACTTCATTAAGGAATTAATTCCTGGCTTTATCATTAACATTGGTGCAAATTCTACAAAGAAGGCGTGTATGTCACAGTGTAGTTAGATGGTTAACTAGGCAAGGCCATGTCTGTGTGACATGACTATTTTTGGATTTGTTTTTAACAGTATGTCACAGTACTTGAGAGATTTTGGTTTTCACTGCTTTGTGAAGAATAATTTGCAAATACTGTCATGGAGAATGCTCTCATACAAGCACAAGGGCTGTGATTCATACAAACTTACAGGGCTGTCAGACCAATTCAAAGGCTCTGAATAAACTTGCTATATGACCAGAACATTTAGTTTAGTTTTTTCTCTGTTTCTATTTTTGTTTTGGGGTTGGGGTTTTTTGTTATGAAGCCTTCGCTTCCAGGGTCTGTAAATTGTTGATTTTTTTTCTGCCATATTCAAGTTGTTTGGATTTTGTCTGCATAAGCTGGGATGATACCAGCATCATCTGCAGGAAAATATTTTTGTAAAAAAATATATGTACAAGTATGTGTACTTTTTTCCATCACATTTTGGGTGTGAGAAAAGTAAACTCTTAGAAAACAGCAACTAAGAGTATGCTATGGCTGTTTGTTTTTTTTTTCCTGTGCCAGGTCAGTCTCCCATCTTTAACACAGTAAAAGTATAGAACTGGTAAGTGGAGAGCATTGAAAAGCTGCTGGCTCCCTGTGGAATGTACCATCCTAGAAAGCCTGGCCAGGTTTCCTTCCTTGTCCCAGGCAAGCCCTTCACTGACTGGAACAGGCAGTTCTTTAACGTTCATGTTATCTTGATAATGTAACTAACAACACCCAGACACTGGAGGAATTTGGGGAGCTTCAGTGTAGAAGAAAATGTTACCAACTGGGGAAAAAAAATCTCCACTTAATGTGGGAAAACTGATACACACAAGGCAATCGGAGAAGGACAAGTAAGCCTGGAGTCTGTGGTCAGCATGGATTGACTGTGCCTCTGGAGCTGCAATCTGCAGATGTTCTGACCTTATTTCTGTCAGAACTGTTTGGAATAAAGTGTTTTAGAGAATGTCCTCTTCATGACGATGGGTCTGTTAGTACAAAGATTGTGTGTTGTCAGTACCCAGCTTGCTTTTCAGCATCACATTACAGTTGGCTTCTCAAGCAGTCTGGGCTTACTGTGGGTTTGAATAAACAAGAAGTTTTGTAATCCTCCTTATTTTTGCATTAGCTATGCCTTTACTGGTCATAAAAATTGGTAGTTCTGGTAAGACCCTGGGAGGCAGTGCTGCAAACTATGGTAGATATTTTAGCCTGTGGACTAATGAGCATCTCAGAAACCACCCAGAGTGCACGCCAGCAGAGCCACAGAACCATAACTCCTGTACCATCAGGTGGAATAAGTACTGTTCCATTTCTTTCACAAGCAACTCTGCTGGCATTTTAGAAATCTTGACATGAAAATGCACTTTTCTCTCATATTGCAAAATATTTCTCAAGTGATTACAATGACAGAGGAAATTCCCTCTAAGAGCTGTACTCTGCACCAGAGAAACATGGGAGATACAGTCAACAGAGGGGCATGATGTTGAAGGTTACCACTGTTGCATCCTTGGGATTATGTCCTGGCCTATATCCTTATCGTCAGATTCTCCCTTCAGTCACAGCATGACATTCCTGTGAAGATAATGGGATGAAAGCAAAATAAATCATGATACTGGGTGGTTGTTGTTTGGCTTGTTGTTGGTTTCTTTTTTTCCCCCCCTGGTATGCAGCAATGTTACAGAACTAACACCAATCATTTGGGCACTTAACTGGAATTAAATTTACAGCCTTTGGGCTGTTACCAAATTATTAGTAAGTAACTAGGAACAAGTAATGATTTTTTGTATTACCCAAGGTCTTAAAAGTGTTCTAAGGCATTTTTACTTAAAGAATCTTAGGGCCAATAAAGAGAACCATTTGTGGATATTTTAATCTTATAAACAGATTTGATAAGTGTATTCAATATATTTGCTATTCAAAATATTTCACTGTTAGAAAATATTTCCATTATAAAGCTACACTTTAAGATTGAGAAGTTTTGTCATTTCTTGGAATAGCTGTTGTGTGGCCAAAATGCCAGTGAGAGCTATGGGGCTTGCCAGTATCACACAGTGCACTTACTGACTTCTTCACATACTGATGGATGAAAGAACCACACCAGACTTGTGGTATTTTGTGTACTTGGTATCAAGCTCTGTTCATGAGACATGCCAGAACTTGAAACATACACCTAATTCCCATAGAATATCTCCCTTTATAGCACTGGACTCTGATAAACTTGGCTGTGGATATGAAAGAGCAGCAGTAGAGAGATAGGGTTTAGTTTTTTCAACATAACTAGACTGATTGCATTTTACAGAATGAAAAGCAGTCCAGAGTTCTGCTGTTACACAGAATAGTACTTATAGCAGTCTTGAAGGTTATTTGTCATTTGGGCTTGTTGAGCTTAATTGACTTTTCTTCTTGCAGATACCCACATTTCTAGAAAGCAGAAATGACCATGACTGCCAACAAGAATGCCAATGTCAACAGCAGAGCTGGAGGGAGTAAAGTGCCTCAGGACACTCTGGATAGGTAAGTGGTTAAGTGGTGAACTGGAGGCGTTGTAGATTCTGCTGTGTAGGCCTGTGCTGTCTCTTTCCTGGGTATTTCCAATGGTCTGAGGCATGATATTCCTCTCCATCAATCTGCTTGCCAGTGACCTCAGGGCAGTGCATCAGGGGATATACTAAAATCTCTTTGTCTCCTTAGGAGGGTTGTAGAAATGTTCTTGTAAGCTCTTGAAACACTTTGTTAAAGCAATATAGAAAAGAGTTATGCAGAGAGGGGAAAAAAAGGAAATGTTTTGACTGTCATATTAATGATGAGCTTCAATGTGTATGTGTGTTAATATTTTTATTATGAGGGAGCTGTAGAAAAACCCTGGAGTAAATAAAAAGGATTAAGTTGTTTTCTGCTCTCCTTAGCTGTAGAAAGAAAATGTTAAGATTGCAAAGCGAGGTAACTTCTTCAGCATAAGCTGTCCACAATACTGTGGCTGTGCAGTGAGTGCACCTTTATGACAAACAATTAACAGCAGCTAATGGATGAAAATAGTATTTTGCATTCATAAAATAAACCTGTTTTGCATCAGTTTCTCAGAAGTAGTCTTTTTCCAGGTAACAGTATAACTATTTGAACTGTGAGAAGAGAATTTGTTGCAGTGGCATAGAAATGTGTTTTGTTTGAAATTCTGCTAGCAAAACCTCAGAAGGTTTTTTCAGCTAATGCTGCAAGGCAGGTGGACTGCTGGTACTGGAGACATTTGTGGATTGGGATGGGGTAGTGCTGACAATGTTCGGGTGTGGATAGTGTTGGATAATCCTCCTGTTATCGCAGTGTAGGTAACTCATCTCCTTCCTGTGCAGCAGGATGCTTACCCAGGGAAGCAGCTGTATGGCACAACAGCAGCTGAGGCCATGAGAGGACTTGTCAGTACAGACAACTGAACAAATGCTTGGTAATCAGACTGCTCTACCCCTTTGATTCGCTCCTGATTTGGGAAACCACTTTATGCCAACATAGGCAAACAGGGGGAGATGGCAAGTAGCCCGTGTCCTTTTGAAACTGCTGGCAGAGACCTGAAAACATTTGAATGTAGATTTTTAACCTCTCCCTTTCCTGTCAAATAGTAGTCACCCATGTGATACGTGTTGAGTCTGGCAGGCTTGCTCACTGATCCTGTGTGGTTTGGTACCTGATAGAGCTTCTGTGATTTCTTTAGCAACACACAGCTGGATTGCCTCAGTTCAGAGGTTCAGGAAAGAAATGTAAACTGTTTCTCCCTGGAACTTTAAAATAAAAATGCAAACAAAACAAGATTTTTCACCATGGGCAACTAGGAGGAAACTTATGGCTTGCCAGATTTCTCACACACCTGTCCCTTCAAAGCCAGCCTGACAGATTGCTGAGAAAGGCTTTGCTACTGTTAGTTTTGTTAAACATTAATGACAGTTTCCTCCCTTTAAGCATACAAAGGGACAGAGCTTTGACAAATTAACTCAGTGTGCCATTTGTTGCATGGAGGCTACGGCAGGGCATGAGGGACTGAGAGCAGAATTCCTCTGTCTCCATTCTGCATCTTTTCAGGAGGGAAGAGCTGCTGAGTAAGTCTGGGTTCTGGAGGCTGAAGCAGTCATAGTGACTGATAGTTGTGTGCTTGTTAGAGGCATGAAAGGAGGAAACTAAATAAAGGAGAAGTGAAAAGAATGAAGTACCGTAGCACTGAACTCTTCGGCAGTAGATGGGCTTTCTACTCCCAGGCAGGAACTCGCCACCAGCCTTCTGTTTACTAAAACAGTGACAGGAGTAGCTTTAATTTCCAGAGAATGCAGCTCTAGTATAGAAGGGACTTTGTGGGACAACCTCATTTTTAGAGCTCCTCTCCTCCCCTCACCTCTCTAACTCAAGCAGAACCTAATTTCTCTGTGTGGCTAAATGCATCTTTTTTATAGAGTCTGGTGAGATTCTATTCTTTCCTTTTTAATTCTTTTAAGTTATGTAGCGATGTTCTTCCCCATGCGTTCTGCCACTGCTCTTTGACTTGTCAGAGCAGAAAAGAGATGGACCTATTTTATAACCTCTTTTTCCAAACCAGAATTCCAGAATTGGAGGTCACCAAACCCAGAGTGGCCTCAGATAATTTCAAAACTGAGCATTACAATTTCTAAAAAGTAACTTTTAACCTTTCTCAAACTGTGTAGAAAACTTGCAAAGCTCTGGCAGAATTCATTCTACAGAGTTTATTGCTTTGAGATTCCAGGACAGATAAACAAGCATGTAGAAAAATCACCTGTGCTTTAAAAAAGCAAAGCTGAGAGCTTCCATATGCACTGGGATTTTGAGCAGTCATGTTTAGACCTGTTGCTAAATAACAAGTTTCAAGGTCTGGCAGTTTTTGACGAGGCAAATAAGAGCTTGTGCATTCTGCTTGATTTAAGAAAATGCTATTATTTGCCATGTTGCCTCTCTCTCTCTCCAACAAAACTCTGAAGAAGTTAAGAAAGCAGGTGAGGCATAAACATGCTGAGCTGCTTCCAGAACATAATAAAGTAACAGTGGAAGTATCTATTGCATAAATTAGTATTCAGAACGCTATGAGAAAAGAGTAACTGTGAGGGAGGCTTCTGTTTTTCAACTTTGAATCATGTTATGTTTTTGAGGAGAAAATTAGGGATGGCCCTATGAAATCAGTGCACGGTACTTCAGTGGAGAGAGAGAATTATGCTCTCTGATATTTCTTTTCCTACTTTTGATTTTTTTTCCCCTACTGTGTCCAGTCAGCTTCTGTGAGCACTGTGACAGACGGCACAGGGCAGGCTAGTCAATCTTCTGTGCTCTGGGTAGTCATTTGTATCTGAACAGAGGGTATGAAAAACTCTTAAATATGACATTGTTTAAAAAACATCCTGCACTTGCCTTGTAGCACAGCAGAAGACTGCCCTAAATCTAGAGCAGCAGGGAAGCTAGCCCTCTCAGTCTATGTAATTTCATAATCTCTTACCTTCTTAACCCTTAGAAATTTCTTGGCAAAGGTATGTACCTAGTGCATGTTGATTGATCACATTTTATTTTAGTCATTTGTCAATATCAGATTTTCTTGCTGTCCTTGCTTTACAGATCCAATCTAATTCAAGTATTTAGGCTCTGACTCATCAGCTTTGATTTATTTACCCTTTTTTGTGCAGTTGTAGAGCATAGTTGCCACTTCACGTAATTTGCTTTGGCAGAATAACTTCTCAATTTCACTGCTGTAAATCAGACATTTTGCTTCTAAGCCATAAACACACAATTCAGCTGGAGTCAGCTGCAGTTCTGTGTTCTTCTCTTCATGAACTGACTGAAAAGATCCAGAGCTCTGGAGGGGCTTTATATGCAGGAATTCACTCTCCAGAACACAGCCCACAATTGTTATCCATAGCTCAGTGCTTCTTGGGACCATAGAAACTAGAGCTTTTAAAAATAGCAAACAGAGCTTGATCTTTTTTTTTTTGTTTCAGAGTCCTAGTGGCCTATCATTTTCTAAGTAGTTCTGATATGGTGTCAATTTTTCTGTAAATGGGAAGCATCAAAATTTCTCAGGGGAAACAAAAGTTAGAGATACAGACAGAAAAATAATTGGTGTTTCTATTTTATTCTATCTTTAAACATTTTGTGATATTCGTCCACTTTAATTTTATTGCCTCTTTCATTCTAAATGCTGTGACTTTTCCATCACTAGTACATGTTCATGACAGTGAGCCTATTTCAAATAGTCTTTCTTACAATGCAAATTCACTTTTCAGTTTGGAAAATATTTTCTGTCTTGTTTTTGTCACAATCCAAAAGTCAACAGTAAAGGGAAGAGGTTGTCTGGAATGTACATTTTCAGGGATTTTAAGCCTTCCTCTTAGTAAGGGCTCAAAAATCCTAAAGGATCTGGTGGAAGAGGGGTTGTTCTGTTGCCACTTACATCACTTTCCAAGAGAGAGGCAAGATATGACATGTTGTACTGCTTGCTTCATTTGAGTTGAATCAGCTCAAAAACCACCTTGGTGTTATGTGCCCAGCATTGTGTGAAAAGTTCACATGCTTTACTCATCATAAGCTCTTTTTTAGATTTCAGATAACTTAGATGAGTACAGGTCATATTTAATTACGTAGAAAATTACAAGACTGTATGGTATGCCAGAGTGCAGAATGTATTGTAAGAGCAAGACTTACCACTAAACAAAATTGAATTTAAATTCTGCAGCACAGGAAGTCCCTTTCATCTGGTCTTAATGTTTCAATAATCCCTAGTTATAAGGAGTAACAATAATACTGATTTTAAGGTGCATTTCTACTTCTGGTACAGTTAATACAATGAAAGATTTAATTGATCTTCTTTGATGGAGTATACAAGGCAGTTGTCCAAGCCTAGATGCTCATTCATATATCAAAAGATGTCAGTACTCAAAGTATCATCAGTCTATGGATGCATCAAAGTGTGCACAGTGGTTCCCTTTCACTTTACCTTGCTCTGGGAAGGATGGATTCAGTATTTGCACTCTCAGTGGCTGGCATGAAGTGGGACCTTTCTGTGCTACTGAATCATACTGATCCAGTCTTACTGTCCAAGGCTCTGCTTTTGGGTGGACTTTGTCTTGCCTCTTGCTCAATTCAAAGAATGTGAATCCTCATTTTTGTTTTTGCATCCTGAATTATGGGTAGGAGTCAGGTCTGAACCCATAATAGAATCCATATTTACTCTGAATGCAAAAATGCAAGAGTAGCTTTTTGATGTGGTGAGAAGTTACGCTTGCATGGGAGAAAATGCCCTTTTGAATATCCAAGAATCCTCTAAGTTGTGTCTTGTTCTCTGAGTTTATTTCATTTGCATTTCAACTATATGGAGGCTTGTAGTAGTTGAAGATCTGGACACAGATAAGCTCATCTGAGCACACACTAAAATCCCTGAGGTTTAGGGGTTTTTCAACATTCAGTTATAATTTCACTTTTTCATTCTGCAGTCTGAACACATTAGTTTTATTTGCTCAGTAGCCAAAAAGACTAATGATCCCAGAAAGGTGTGGGCTTTACCATTATTCCAATGAAGTGTTAGCAATGGATATCTCAAATTAGCATTTCAAATAAGTTTTGGGCAGTCTTTTGCTTGGGAGAGGTTCTTTATTTAATTAAATGAAGATTATCATTAATGATAAAGTATTATTAATTTGAAGTAATTATGAAATAATATGGAAGTTGGTAACTGAGCATTTCCTAGCATTTTCTCTTATAAATTTCTGGAGAATTTTGAAGTTACATTTTCAATTACTGGAAATCAGGACAGCTTTAGTGTCCGTATTAAAAATGAGTTTTGCTGCTCTTGCAAGGAGAACTTTCTGTTGCTTTTGTTTCACATGTCTTTAAATATTGGGCTAGAGCAACAAGAAGTCTCTAGTATTGTGTGACATGCCAAGTCTGCTCAATAACAAGCTTACTGCCACAGTTGATTCTGACGTTATCATTATTATGAAGGAGGTTAGGTTGTCCTGATGAAATGGCACAGTGCCCTGAGAAAAATCAGGGATAAGCAGAAAATCTAAATAAAACACTTAAGAAAGCAGTATTTTCTTAGCAAAAGTGGGGAGAAAGTCCCAAGGAATAAAACAAGTGCTGTGTGACTTCGTGTGAGCTCACCAAACATCAGCATTACTGGGAAATGATTGGATCTCATCAACAGGAGCCTGGAAAAACCCAGTACCTTTTTGTCAATATGTTTCTTGCTCTTTTTTCAGTAAATGGGCTCCCCAGCATGAGCATGTTGAATTGGGAAATTCCCTGGATCAGAGAGCCAAAAAATGTCTTAGTATTCTGTAAGCTTTGGTTTAAGCAGGGCAGACAGGATTTGCAAAACTGAAAGATTGCTGAGTAGCTTCTGGCAACTTGTCTTTCCTCAGCACAGGATGATCTCTGGACTCGCTTCTGATGCTTCAGGAGAGCTAAAACCATCCTGTGGAGTCTGAGCTGCTTAGTTCAGAGCAGGGCAGTGGGAGTTAAGAGTCGTGTAACTCCTTCCAGTCACCTTTAATCCCTGATCTGAAATGTAATTTACTATTATTAGTGTTTATAAAAAGTGCATTTATTGTGGATGCAAACTCCTCAGTAAATGCATATTATTATTATTATTATCTAACATACTTCGATTTCTAGAAGATGTATAAAACTTTGGCCACCATTCTGACTGCCTCCTGTTGTCGAAAGCCCTTTCATGAACTTGTGGGAGTTGTCTGCACTCATTTCTTCTCTTTTCTGGAGCTGATGTTTGGCAATGGAAGCAGACAGGAGCTGTGCTTCTCCTCAACTGCATTCAAAGGGTAGACTCCCTGTTTTGGTACTGATTTTCTATTGCCCACTTCCAGAGTGGTCTCCAGGAATTAAATTCTCCCTGTTCTACACACAGCCAAGTGTCAGCACCTGTGTTTTGCAGGTAGGAGATTACTTAAATTTACAGTAAACCAATCTTTTTCTTAAAGGGCTTGGGTTACCACAGTTAACAGCAAACACCTCTAGAGAGTCTATTGCTCTGCAGCCCCAGTCTTGCACAGCAGAAGTGAGTGGTAGTTCTGTACTTGAATTCAGGGCTTTA
The DNA here is from genome assembly GCA_013396975.1 of Bucco capensis. NCBI lineage: Eukaryota > Metazoa > Chordata > Aves > Piciformes > Bucconidae > Bucco > Bucco capensis. The sequence continues at coordinate 1,022,414 of VWZO01008936.1, read as the reverse complement.
AAGATTGAGCCTTAAGTGTAGTTACCTCACCAGTGACCTGGGATTTAAAAGTATGGCTCATAACTCTAAGAAGAAATGTTCTGCAACTTTTGCAGGTTATGCAAATAATTTTTTCCCCTTTTTCTCCTCTTGTGCTGAGCCAACAAACCTTTTCCTGGCAGTGGAAACAAATGAAAAAAATATTTCTTAATAGTCTAAGGAGATAAAGGACTATGCCTATGATGCATTCTATGTAGTGAGTTAAAGGTAGAGAGAGGACTGTCAGCATGTCCTTCACCTCTGCTCTCCCATCACAGACTTTACCCCAGTTGTTTTGAATTTTATTCTTGCTATTGTCAATAGAGATTATCATTTAGAATCTAGTAAGTTTTAACATGCTGAAGCATTTTGCATGGACTCTTTGCAGGGTCTGTCCCTATCCTCTAGCTGAGTCCTGACAGTGGATTTAGCTAACATGACGCTTGAAAGGTTACAGGGGAGGTTGTAGTCTTTATATATAAAACACCCTTCCATTGGTATGTGCAAAATACCCTTACATTTCTGTGCATTGAGAGATGTCAGTGCATGTCTGGAGCAGGCCTGCATGACATACAGGAATTGGGAAAATGTGATCTCAAGTCTAAGCTCAAAGAATGTTAAGAATAATATAGAATTTTGACTTTGTGGTATTAAACTGAAGAGATTGGGATGAGACAGAAATAATGAAGGATCAGGATACCCCACCAAGCCTGAGGAGGCTGATTTAGGTTGTATCTTCAGACAGTGTAAAGACACGTAGGCCAAGGTAATTCTAGGCAATTCACTACAAACCCTATGCTGCAACAACCAGCCAAAACCACTCATCATCTGTCATATGCTTTTGATCATCTGAGATCTCTTAAGACACCTGTCTGAAACTGTATAGAATAGCAGGAAATTTAACTTCTAGGATGAACAGAGTTTGTTCTGACATGCATTGTTTCTACCCTGAAATCGGGAAGCTTTAAGAAGCTGTTGCTCAAGTATTTCTTATGGGCACATTTTGTTTTCAAACCCATGAGCAAACAGAAGTCATCAAGCAGTGCAACTTCTGTGCCAAAAAGGTTTGATTATCACAGGACTACACACAAAAGATAAGTTCCCTTTTGTGATAATTTAATAATTGTCGTTTTCTGACCAAAACTTTTTTCTTTTGTGATAATTCTCAGTTTTTCTTGCAAAGTATCCAGTGTAGGAAACCAGGATGAAATCTAATAATCTAGTTAGGGCATGTGTCTGAAGGAGAAGAAAATACCTTCTGTGTCCCAAGTAAATATTTCAAAGATTACCCTAGTCCTCTGTATTTTTGTCTTAATGCACAGAATTTGGCACCTGTGCCCATAGGTATTGGCTGGCTGTTGGGGAGAAAACTGTCTAGCAGCAGGAATCTTCTCAATCTTTTTTCCCTTTGCTATAGGAGACATTTGCTTCCTTTTTTTTTGTTTTGTTTGTTTGTTGGGCTTTTTTTTTAATAGTTCTTTCATTTGGGTTCTGTGTGTACAGGACAGCTTATAAAACCCCCCACAATCTGCACAGAACAGCAACTTAACTGCATATGCAAAGCATTACTTTTGGGTCTTTCTTCTTTTTTCTATATTGTTTGGAACAGAAAGATTGCTGAGGCAAAATGTTAAAGGTGTCAATTTTTTCTGCTATGGTTTTTGTGTGTGTATTGTGGCAATGCAGTAAACTCCCTATTTTGACATAGTTTTGGCTTCATTTTCTTATTACTGTCTTATCACTGATTAATGTGTTGTTTATTTTCCTTTTGTCTTTTTGTTCTTAAAAGTCTTTGCAACAATGTACAAAACCCTAGTAACAATAGTTATTTTGTAAATCATGGGAAAAATCTGTTCTGAGTTTTTTTTCCCAGGGCAGCAGTGAGACCTTTCTATGTAGTGTGTATTTTTCAACACATACTGTGGGCAGCTTACTATCTTTTTTTCAGTCCATAATATTCTTTTGGTAGAAATTACTTCTGTTTGATAAGTAGAATTTAATCTGTTGGCCATAATATCAGGCCAGAGACAAAACAGGTTTTCCTTTTGCTGTTTGATGTAGTTTCCTGTATACATTGGGGATTTGACATGCTATGGCTAAAGCACTGCAGCAGCTGACCATGACAGTTCTTTGCTTCAGCTGTTGTGAATTAAAAACTGACATTTTTTAAACTGATTTACTTGCTGCAACCAATGAGTGAATTGTGCCCCTTGCTGATCAGTCTCTCCCATTTTTGTTGCAATGGGAGTCTTCTCCTTGACAGTCCCCCTTTTCCTGCAGAAAGGACTCCTTAACCTGGGAGTCTAGGAGTCTATTCTGTTGGAGGTGACAGATGCATTCAAGACAATGGTTTGCTTTGAGAATCTCATCTGTCTTTAAACTCAGAAAGTTTGAAAAAGGTAGAGGTCAATAAGAGGTGAGAAAAATGGCTTTGGGCATATTGAATGCCCTGCTCATCAGCTCATCACTGACATCAGTTAATTGCTGCTACCCAGCTGCCCCTGACTGTGGCTAAATGGTATTTGGTGTCTTAATGAAGCTTTGGGGTAGTTTTGCAATATGCAGGCATCCTCTGCTTTACCTGCAGCAGAAGAAAGTTGACAAATAACTCTGGTTTCCCCAAGGACTTGATTGTTTTTCTTTCTTTCTGCTTCTAGGTGTCGCTCAGTCTCTCCACCACCTCTTTTGTCCCCACGGCGAAGCCCAGCCTACCCCCTCAGTGACAGTGAGGACTCTTGCCACTCTACTCGCCTCACCAAAGTCTCCAACTCCAGGCTGCGCCTCAGAGACCGGAGCAGTCACACGTCTATGCTGCAAAGCACCTCCACAAGCCCATCAGACACTGACTCCCCGAGCCACCATCTCAAAGCCATCAGCGTGGGTGCTTTGGATAAAAGGCTGTCTGTGTTCAAGGCTGATGACCTAAAGGAGAGTCCAAAGGAGGCTCAAGATGGGGACACAATAGGGAGCCATCCGCTTGCCCGCAGCACTTTATCCTTGGGCACTGCCACCAATTTGAGGAACCTCTCCCTCAGCCGGTCGAGCGTCCGCTCCCAGGCGCTGGACATCAGGCAGAAGATCACAGAATGGGAATACCGCCGGGAGCTGTCCCCCAGGATGAGCATGTGTGTGGACAAGAGGGATGCTGGAGAGAGGTCAGGCAGTGAGAGCTGCCCCAGTGTGCTGACCTCTCCCTGCAGCGAGAAGACTTTTGATTTCAAAGGTCTCAGAAGAATGAGCCGAACATTTTCTGAGTGCTCTTACCCAGAAACAGAGGAGGAGGAACTGCTGGACAGAGATTCCTGCCATCGGTTTGACAAGAGAGCAGGCAGGAGCGAGCCCTCTGCTGCTGCTTTCCTCAAGGGCCATATGAGGAAAGAGCCCTCTGCTGTGCTCAACAGAATACAGAAGATTGAGCAGGCGCTGAAAGAGCAGCCTGGCAGAGGCCTCCCTCAGTTACCCAGTAGCTGTTACAGTGTTGACAAAGGGAGAAAAAAGTCTATGACTCTGAGTACTGTAGAGGGAATGAATGAAACCCTAAGTGATAGCAAAGGAGGGAGCCTTATTTTGGGGAGTGAACCAGAAACACCTACTGAGGCTGAGAAAAGCAGTAAGACAAACTCAGCTGGCCCTAAACTGCTCCTTGAAAGCCCAGATACCAGTGTAGTGAATCCTGTCCCCAAACCCAAACGCACCTTTGAATATGAAGCAGACAAAACCCACAGAAGTAAACCAAGCAATGGCCTACCTCCATCTCCTACAGCTGCTGCTCCTCCTCCCCTCCCATCCACCCCTGCACCCCCTGTGACTAGAAGACAGAAGAAAGAGTCACGCTTTCACAGAAAATCCCAGAATAGGTAAAATTCAAGGAAATGTCTTGTGCTCAATCTTCAAATAAATTCATGTGCTCTGTTTTTTAGTAACAATATTTTAATTTTTCCCTCTAATGCAGTGCTTTTGATCTGAGAAATGCTAGAAATTGTTTGCAAGACAAGGGTTTGGTTTTTTCCACTGGACTGTATTGATGGAATGCACTGGTACAATACCTTTATATAGCTAGTTTTGGAATTCTCCAACCTCATTCCTAGATCCCTGGAAAAAGCTCTAGATCATGTGTGCCTAAGGTTATCTAGTTCATTTTGACACAAATGCCCTTACTTGTGATTTCTAATGGAGCATAATTTCATTACCTTCTTGTAGCTGGGCCATAGCTAGTCTGTTGTAGTCCTGTCTTTCTGTTTACTGCAAAACGTACCTGCAGAGGGTTTTGTTTTCAAAGCTTGTTACTGCAGCAGTTGTGTCAGTTTTATGCAATGTTGATGATTTTGTTTAATTCAGTGCTTAGAGATGTTGTACTAAGTTATTATCAAGAGCTGTAGAGGATTAATGCTGAGAAAACAACATTTAAGCACAGAAAGGCCTTTATGTTCTTCTCGAGTTAGTGATGAGCAGACTATATGACTGTGTTTCCCCAGCAGTCTGTAGAGCTTGACTTGTTTTAATTAAATGAGTCCTCTTGAGTTTTGGGAATGATAATATATCCTACTCACTGCATAGGAAACTGTAGGCATAGTTGTTGATAAGCATTCTAAGTATGACATTTTTAACAAGTTTGCCTATCTCTGCATGTGCATGATACACACATATTCTTGACATTTAGCGATGAACTTTGCAAGTGAGTGCTTAACAGCACCTCAGATGCACACTATCAATTCAGTATCTGGTGCTTGATGTTGGCTCAATTAATTAAAAGTTTATGTCAGCACAACCTGACCTGTGCTGAGGCAGGAAAAGGAGAAGCCTTCAGATTCTGCTCTTTACTTTCAGGAGACACCTGCTCCTGAAATGGCTTAAACATCTCTGCTGATGTGTGTTCTTTTCTCTGAGAAACGTGGCGGGGGAAGTGTTATCTTTGAGTTCTGGCAATAATTTCAGTCAGAGGAAGAAAATGTAGTTTATACAAGGGTTTGTGAAATAAAACTGACCTCATATCGTTCAGCACAGCATTTCCAGCATACAGAAGACAATTTTTGAATGTTTTGTTTTAAGAGAGAGGCTTTATTGGAAAATTAAGGGGCAAGTGGTAAAATGGTCTCTGTAGCGTGGAATGTGGAGAGGAATGATTAACAGGAGAGAATCCTTGCACAGAACCACTGTGTGACCTATGGCTAAGTGATCCAAGTCAGTCTCCAAGTACTTTCTCACACTGAGTTTGTGACCATACAAATCATCTAAAACCCACAGTATTTTGTTACAATGAGTTTGTGAGATGAAGTTTTGAAACCTGTTTCAAGAAGAGGCACAATTCAGCTTGCGTGTGCTGTTCTGCAGGTTCAGTCTCCTGTCATTGCAGAGTTAGACAACAGTATGGTTCAGCAATGGAGCCTCAGTCCTGCATGGGGCTAGTAGGTACAAGCCCAGACCAAAAGCAGTATTTATCAACTTCAGTTGTGATTAGTGGAGTCTAAATTGTGGGATTGACAGTGTTATCCTATGCATCTGATGATTTTCACAAATCACTTTGACATTATATGGGATAGTTTCCAGTTGTTTGTGACAGCTTTACTGTAGTTTAGTGATTTCTCTGGACTTAACCTCTGATTAATGATGATCTAAGCAAGTTTAGATCAACCTCCCAAAATAGCAGGTTTACTGGCTGATTTCAAGGCTAGGTGGAAATCCTTGATAAAATCTTAACTTTATTGTCTTTGTTGCTATCCTTCTTTTAGTTACAGTAAGGAGAATTCCAGCATTTACAAAGAGCTTAAGACTGAACAAGTCATCCAAGTATGACAGCATTTTGGTAATGCTAGTTACTGAAATTTCAGTCTCTGAACTATTCTCTTTTTGAGAACAGACATAATTCATTATGACTGCAGCTCATAGCTGTGTCTTTCAGATTGAACATATATGTGATTTGCACTCACTGCACTGTCATGAGAATGGACAGTGGATATTCTTCTAATATTTTGTTTGAAAACACTGGTTTTTTTTGTTGTGGTTAATTCAACTTTATAGTAAAATGGAGGAGGTTTCTGGAGATCATCTGGCCCAGCTGCCCCTCACCTTCCTGCCAGAAAGCCTGAACCTTCAGGGCCCCAACCACCAGCCTGGGTTGCTCATCCACCCCAGAAAGCCTTAATTGCCTCAATGTTTTGTCCTTTGCTGTCAGTGCTTGACACAGAGTGTGCATGGGAAATCACAGAATCATAGAAATGAGTGAGTTTAACACCAGTTTGCCTTTGGCATTTGTACCCTGACCTTTATGTGGGAACATAACTGATGGTCCAAGACATGTGAGTGTTTTCAAACTAAGGATTATGTCTCCCAGAGCAACGAGTGGAGGAGCGCTTTCCAGAGAAATGTCTGTCTTGAGGAGAGAGGGCTACATGTTTCTAGGGCCCCTGGTGAGAGCAAAGTAATTTCTGAGGACTGTGCTGCTAATTTATTCTGTAACCTTTGAAAAGTATCACATACTTTCTTGGTATTTTCTCTCTGTCCACATAATGCAGATAACAATACTTCCAACCTCATAAAAATGTCACAGACTGTTCTACTTAAGAGTGCTGTGAGCATAAGACTTAGGGTCCTCTAAAAGTTAGTCCTTAAAGCATGGTGTGAGATCGTTTTATATATATGTGAGATCAGTTTTTATATACACATATCATTCATATATATATGAGGTCATTTTTATATATATTTCTTAGCAAACAAATGCTCAGCTAAATGTTTTAGTAATTTTTGCATTCTAGTTACTAATTACTTCTCGGTTTAAACTTCAGAAAATCCTTTGAGTTTGAGGATGCGTCAAGTCTGCAATCCCTGTACCCTCCCTCCCCAACTGAAAATGGGACTGAGAGTCAGCATAAATTTGGATCCAAGAGCACTTTAGAAGAAAATGCCTATGAAGACATTGTAGGTAAGAAGCTGTTGTTCATGGGCTCATGGCAGGATGTTGAGCAGTTGTGTTCAGACCATGTGTTGTTGAACACGTGCCCTGTGCAAGAGCAATGCTGTCAGGAAAGAGAGATTAAATGGAGGTAAATGGGTTTGATGCATCAGTGAAAACATAACTCTCAATTTGCATGCTGGAGATCTTGATTCCTCCTGACTTCATTGGGTGGTACTGGAAACAGACTGTGTGGTCTGCTTTGCCACGTTTTTCAAGAACCAAATCATTCTTTTTATCAAGGCCTTGGCTTGAAGCCTTGAGTAGTGTTAAAAATATAAAGAACTGAACTTGAGATAGTGTTTACAGAACTATCCAATAGCAAGATTAACCTCACAGGCCTAGTGTAGTTAGCCTGAGCTTTTCAGGACTCCTGTGTGGACTCCCTAAAGCAGTTTGTAGCACTATACCTGGTCTCCCATAAGTCCTAGTTGCTAGTTAAAGAAAAATTAATTTCCTTTAGCAATGCAGCCACCAGGAATGCTCAACAGAAACACTGATTTGATTAAGCTTCACAAGAAAAACATGTTTCTTTTGGTCTTAGAAGAAAATGTATGGCCTATGCATACATTCTTTTAACATCAAAAAGGTTGTTATAATTGCCGAAAATTGGGCAGCCCTTCACAGCACAGATTTTCCACACAAGTGCTGAATATCTGCATTGCTTTTAACTCTTTCAGTGTTGTATTATTACAACACATACAAAGGGTACTTCAGTTTACTTTGGACAATGAATCTTTATCTACTGAAAACTGGAGGGGTCTAGCAAGATAGCCAAGGGCACAAGTTGTCAGAAGAGATGCTGACAAGCTGGGCTTGTTTAGTCTGGTGAAAAGGAGGACCAGAAGCACTCTAACAGTGCTTACAAATGTTTGACTGGCAAACAAAGACAACAGAACAAAACTCTTCTTGGTCATCAGAAGAGTTATACAACAAGGAACAGTGACCCAAAATTGCAGCTTGGGGCTCTTTGACCTTTTACCCAAATTCTGTTTCTGGCTTGTCAGCCTTAGTGAGAGCAGGAATTTGCTCTTGCCATTTTCAGCTGTATTCTCCAGATACACCATTCAAAAAAACTGCTCTCAAAAAAAATGTTTCTGTTCAGTACCTGTTAATAAAAATTAGAGCTTTATAGATACTAAAAAGATGTGGGTCCTGCTCCCCGTGGAGAGCATTCCTATACGATCACCATTCTTCTCCATGAACATTCAGACCTATGTGCAATTCACACTTGAGGATGTATTGTGCATTAATTACAGTGCTCATCTTTGTTCAGCACCTGTCAAGGTGCTGACAGATGTTAGGTGGTGATGCTGCTCTTCCTTGTTTAGGTTTGTTAGATATCAAAATAAAACGTGCAGGACTAGGAAGAAGCTTTCACAAATGAGAAGAAATCTTGAGTTCAGTAAAATAAAATCATAATAATGGGCTCCTCCAACTCATGCTAAACCTTAGTCTTTCTTCTTGTGCCCCTACACTCTTTCCTCCTTTAATGACCAGGAGAGTGATGAACTGCTGTGGTGTTTTATGTTATTTTGATAATTGACTTACTAAACCCAGAAATGATTGTGCTTTGCAATCCAGTGACATCATGAACCAGACATTTTGTTTAATTTTGTAGTATTTTTGTGCACTTTAATAGAGGAAATATTTGTGTGTTAAGTTCAAGACAGGTATTGGATTGGAACATGATGATCTGTTCTGCAGTTATCAAGAAGCAGTTGTATAAAGGGGTGTATTCCATGTGCAAGGAACCATGTGGACTTCATTCATCTTCTGTATTAGTGCTCACAGGAATGTGGCAGTCATAGTAAACTTAACATTGTTTTGCTTCTTGTGGTTTTGAATGAGTCTTTAATCAGACCAAAATTGATGTGGATTTATGAATCCAGTTGGGGAAACCATACTTGGCTTTGTGTGAATGGAAGAAACTATCACAGTATTCAGAGATGTCTGAGAGGGTTGCTTCTGCTGTGTTTGTGGACAACAGTACTTCCTGTCATGTGTACCATATGCTTTCAGTTTTCCAGTCTATTTCCCTAAGTGCAGTTGAGATATTTGAATAATTGTTATTTAAGGTCTAGTGTCTCTGAGGGATTTTTTTCATCTGACATCTAGAAGAAAACCCCTGTTATCACCAGAAAAAGTTGAATGAGTGAAGTGAAGTCAAGATTAAGGGCACAGTATTAAATTTAACAAACCCATCCTCTGTCTGGCTTGGCCACATGCATTGGCATGTGCCTGGCAGTTTGAGGTGACATTAGCCCTTCCTCTGCAATTATTGGCAGGCTTCTGGCTAGGCCTTTTCCCAGTGCATAGATCTGCTGGAAATGCTGCAGCATTGAAATAGATCTTTTAATTTCTGTCTCTCCATCAAACTCCTGTGAGAAGGAACATAAGCATGGAGGTCTACATGAGATGCTGTTTGCCACTGTAGGGAAAAAATTTGTGTGACCGAAGCTCAATTAGAGTTGAAGCTGACTAGTACTGTGGGGGACAATAAAAAGGGCTTTTTGAAATATGTTAATAGCAAAAGACAGGCCAGAAATAACATTGGCCTGTTATGTGATGAGGATGGTCACCTCACAACTGAGGACACAAACAAAGCAGAGATGTTCAATGTCTTCTTGGCCTCTGTCTTCAATTTCTGAGCTACAGAACCATGGCTGTAAGAATGATGAACTCCCAGCCAACCCCTAACTTCTGTGGGATTTGCTGCTCCAACTGGATCCCTATAAGTCTATGGGGACTTAAAGAGCTGGCTAATGTCATCACAAGATCTCTCTCAATGATTTTTTTCAATGCTTTTTGGAATCTGGAGACATCCCAGTTGACTGGAAGCTGGCAAATGTCCTGATTATCAAGAAGGGCAACAGGGATGACCCTTGTAACAACAGGCCTGTTAGTCTTACTTCTATACCTGGTAAAATTATGGAGAAGATCATGCTGGGAGCTGTTGAAAAAAAGCCTGAAAGACAATGCACTCCCTGTGAAGTCCAGAACAGCATGTCACTCCCTTTATCTCTCCTGGTAAGGCACCTCATCTCTCCTAAATCAATTAGTTGTTTTGAATTCTGATGTAAATTGAACATAGTGCATGTCATGTAACAAATGAGATGATTTAGCTGTTTTACTGAATCCTCTGCTGTGTGTGCCAAGAGCTGCAGAAATGATGACTGAGGTCCAGTTGGAAGATGTTCCAGCTTGACATTGCTTTCAAATTAGAACATTTGCAAAGTTCTTCCAGTAAATGTGGAAAGAGGTTAGAAAGACAGCAAGCTGATCTTTCCAGTAAAATTCTATCATCACATGTTACATTATTGTCTGTCATGCTTTTACACCACATTGTTGTCTGTCATGTTATCTCACATCAAGTATTGTACAAATCTGGGAGAAACTGGAATTGCTGGGCTATTGTGAAGCTGAAGCAAACTTGTAGAGAAACTGCACCTCTGCCAGCATGGCTGTGCTAGTTGCTTCTCTGAAAACATTTTGGGTTTTTAGTCAGATCCCTACCAGGAGGTCTTTAGATGGTTGTTTGTCAAAGATGGAGCTAGAATTGATACTAAATGATGCTGCAGGCGGTGAGCAGGGAGACATATACTCCATGCTCCCCAGTCTGCCTCTCACAGTCTGAAAAGCATCTGTGAGGTTTTGAGAAGTGTAATACTGGCAAATTTAATAATAGGTACTGTAGGGAGGGTAATGGCAGCCAGAGCACATTAAATTAAACAGTATCCATATGGGCCTGTCAAAGAAAGGCCAAATGCTCTAGCTGTCTGATCTGATGATCAGCCTGCTGCATTGTTGCTACATTGGGGTACAAGAATTTCAGTTCTTTTTAATAATCATCTTATGCTTTGTTTCGATCTCCATTTTTCTCTGTGGAGTCTGTCTTCACTGCACCTTATTTTAATAGTCTGTCAGATTTATCACCTGGTTGTCTAGTCAATGCTTCAGGTTAGAAAAAGAGAGAAATGACCATGAGGGTACTCTCTTGCATGCTAATTTCGACTCAGAGACTGTGTTGAAGTCAGCAGGGTTTTAAACCTTTGTGAAGCACAAGCAGTTTAGGCATGTTGATGCTGTACTGTGCTAACAGTTGCTCATCAGATGTTCTCAAGCATGTGATTTTGAATTGTTAAATGGGTGATTTCTTATTCATTTATCAGCCATGTTAATTCTTGTCCATCTAATGGTTTATGACCACAACTCTAAGCTCTTGTAGTCCTTGCAGAGACAGCAGGGACCTGAAAGTATCTTCAGTGTCTCTTCTGCTTGTTGCAAGGAAAAGGAAGTCTAAAAGTTTAGAAAGCACAGGCTATTGCCTATAAACCCCATAGTCCAGGGCTTGAAAGACAGATCACATTTTAGATTTGTCTCTCTGCATGTTGCAGATGCTCTGCTACTTTTCTGAGAACATGGTACTGAGCTGATAGGATTATGAGCAAATAATGGTCTGTAACTTAGTACTGTTCAGCAATAGCTTTTCAAAGCAGCTGTAATGTGTCTTAGCTGCAATTTGATATTGAAATATTTCCTCTTTCTACAGATTCCTAGGGTAAATTCCACAGCTGAGATGCACAGTTACAGCTTCTCTGATGTTGAAAGGGCTCATCTATATACTGAAGATCTAAGCTTAGATACTTTATGAGAGTGGGGAGATTTTGTGGGTTTCATCCATTTGATCTGAACATGCTCATGAACATCCCAGTGGCTGAGCTTCCTCCAGCACTGGCAGTGTGAATCTGCATTTGTGTAATTTTAAGAATAAAATGAATAATGCATACACATTGCAATGAACACACCACTGAGCAGTTCTTTGGATTTCAGTGCCCAGAGATGCTGGGGAGCTCCAAGTCTGCACAGCACATGAATCCCATGCTGTTCCCTCATGTAGTGCTTGCACTCAGAGGATCATTCCTATTGCTTCCTCTTCAATGGCAACAAAAGCAGAGTTCCCCAACCACCCTTCTCTGCTTGAATCTTCCTTACCCAGTTCTATTTTGCCTTTATCTTCTCCATGGGATTGTGTGCATCAATTATGCATGAGCTGGATGAATTGGGCTATAGCTACAACTGAACAGAGGTCATAGGCAGGGCACAAAAAAGGTACTTCAAGGATTTGTAGGTGCATTAGAGGGATTATGTATGGAAACATGTTGATGTTATGCCTTGTGTCTGTTACAAAAATGCTACAAAATGTTGAAGGCATGGCATCAGAGATTCTTATAGGCTGCTCACCTTGGGTATTTCTAATTTCTGTTATTCAGTCCTGATTCTGCCTATCTGGGCCTCTTTTCCTGCCCATTTATTGCTACTATTTCAGCTCCTTGCCTCTGGAGGTATGTGCTATTTTTTCCCAAGTCTCTCCTGGGATGGCATCTGAAGCTTTCATTTCCAATTTCATTTTAATGTAGAATACGTTAGTTCTGCTATATTTTGTGCACATGCTCTAGAGTGCAGGAGATGCACGCTTAGTTGTTTGTGAAGTGCTTACTCTAACTCTCTTGTACAGTTCAGGGACCTGGGCTTTCTATGTATCCAGCAGAGAAGGTGGTAGGCTCTTGGCTTGGGCATTCAGCAACACCCTCTGGTGAGCACTGGCTCCTGATTTAGGCACCCAAGTTAGCACAAGCTGATGAGCCCTTTGCCTTACTGTGTACCTGTTTTGTTCTTGTTTCCTGGCAGTGCAAAAGGCAGGAGTTATAATCAGCACTCAGAGAATCACTTCATTCCTCTGATAATTATTTCTCCCATCTAGAAAGAAATCATGCATTTCCCTGCTTTCTGCCATTTATAGAGAAGTGTCTGCCTGCATTTTTTTTCCCCTCAGCCTTACTTTTCACTCCTTTCTCAGCATGAGAGAGGCTTGCTGAGTCTGCCTCTGCTTCCCATTTGCCACGTGCGAGAGGCTGAGCAGAGGAACATTGTGTGCTGCTTCAGGACTCAGTGGGGCTGACTTGCAGAGCATCATGGAGTGAAGAGCTGCAACTGCTGGAAGAAACTCATTGGTGCTTAAGCCCAAGGCACTGCATTCCTCAGGACTTTTCTAAAGATCGCTAGTTGTTTCATCTTTCCTTTTTTTTTCCCTCTCCTGTGGACCAATCCTTAAATTGCCTGTGAGATCTGCTGAAGATAACTGTGGTGGACGTAAGCGTCCTGTGGTAAGGCAGCACTTCGGTATGTAGAATCCAAGAGAATGGGGAAACTTGAAAGAAATGCTTATAAAGGGAACTGATCTGGAAGCAGGGATGGTGAGCAGAGACAGTATTTGCCAATGGCTTACTATTTCATGTCACCATATGCATTCAGGGTGTCTGACTCAGCTTCCTTTGAAGTCAGTGATAGTCTGCTGTTGTCTTGTATGGCAGTTGGATCAGCCTTATTAAGACAAGCCTGGCCTCTGTACTGCACAATGTTTTCTCCTTTTGGCTTCCAAAAGAGAAGGCATCCATATGGAAGGAACAAGGATGTTTCCTTACTCTTTCATTGTAAATGTGTTTTCTTTTTACAGCAAATCCAAATTAATGCAGAAGTACTGCAGCTTACAGATTGTGAACATTCCTTGTCTGGGTCCTGGGACTAGAAAAGTGATGGTGTTGAGGAGAAATGCAGAGATCAAAGCTGCAAGTCTCTGAGCCAGCCCAGCTATATGGAAATGTTCCATGTTTTTGTGCTGCAGCAGCTGCCACTGCAGCTCTTCTTAAGTCTCCCTCAAGTGTGGGATCTACACCCTACTGGTGGCCACCAGTTCACATGGAAGGGTTGTCACTGTGTAGTCAGATGGGGTTAAATGCTGCTCTGAGGCGTTCAGGCTATCTTCACGTATCTTTTTAGCTTACTTGGCATCTTGGCTTTCTTGTCACTTGTACAGAAACCAGCCTGGTCTGTCTAATGCTCTTTTTGCATACCTGTTCTTTTATGACTCATCCACCAGGGAGAGCATATGGTAGTTATTTAAGGTTTGAAAATTGCTGAAGACCTGACTGATAAATTGTCTCATCTAGTTCACTTGGTTCAAATGCCAAATCAGCAAACCCAGGTTGTTTTGGATTGATCAGACAATTTCATTATCAGAGAATTGATGTGGAAGAAGGTTATTCTTTAAAAAAAAAATAAAAAAAAAATGAGGCATAGTTGGTCTCAAGGCAGCATTTCAAAAAGAAAAAGAAAACCCACCACCACAACCCTGAAATAATTTGATTTTTAAGCAAATGAGAAAAATAAAAGCAGCAAGTATTATTGAACAGTAAACCAGTCATCTGAAAAAGCTCTCATAGCTCTAGGGAAAGGATTAAAATCCCAGTGGCGTCTCCACTGACCTCCACATTACACTGAAGAGGAATTTGGCCCAAGCTTTCTTTTGGTAGAGAATATGAGTCAGAAAATCAGCCTTTGCTCATGGTTCCTTGCTCCTCCCTGTTCTCTCATCCAAGATTTCTCTGAGCCTGTTTCTATACTTAAAATTTTAGGTCAACATTAGTAATGCTGAGTTGAACGGGGTTCATACAACTCTGTTTTGCATTGTGTCTTGGGAAGATACAGAAAAAGAAAACTCTTAAATGCTTTACATTTTAAAAAAGGTTTATTTTCAACTAGTGGGCTTGTTTCTTCTCAGGAGTTTAGACACTATGCAGGCTAAAGTAATATTTATTTTCACAAGAGAGCATATGTTTAAGCACTGTCTCATGTAGCTGAGTATTTTGAAATATATTAATCCATTCTAAAATGCTTGCCTGACCTATACTTGACTTGGGCTTATGTGACATTTTATTATGCTAGTACAGTCCAATTAGCTCAGAGTAAGTAACAGCATTTTGCAAAGTTGACTGTTTATTGTTATGATCATCATATCTAGTGTGCCCTATCTATTTATTTTCCTTCCTACAGAGGGAGTCAATTTCATAGTCCTTCCAGGACATTTGTACCTCTAATATTTTTGCTTAAGATTTATCCAGTTCATTGTATTAATCAAAAGATCTTTCTTCTACCTACCCCATTCACCTGTAGGTGTTTCCATGTGACATATGGATTGATTATGATAGTGCAGCCTCTAGAATCAGATTCCCTCTGGATGAAATAAGCTGTGTTTGCCAATTCAAACATTCAAGAGCAGCAGTTACTCAGGCTTCTAATTAAAACAAAGCTGAAACATTCACTCCTGTGTTTATATTTGACTAGAAATCTTAGTATGATGCACAACTGAAGCAAAACTGTATTCTTACTTGTATTGTGAATATGTTAACTTGCTAAGTGAAAGCTCTTACTGCTGTAATTAATGAATCAAGCAGTCTTATGCTTCCAGGCTTAACAGTAAAGCACCAACTGTTTTGTTTTCTTTTGTACAATAAGGAAATGTGATATTCTGTCTAGAACAAAAAAACCCAACCCTTGGTAGTCAAACTAACTGGATATTAATCCAGCCCTTGCTGTCATTGAAAACACTTCTGTCTGAACTATAAAGCAGTGAATATTTTCTGTAACTGTGTGAATAAGCCATGCTATAGCTTTCTATCCTTAGTTCTTAACTGATACAGTATGTAGTAAAATCTGATTTTTTTAATATTTGGTAGCTTGTATTGCAACATGTATGATACCAGAACCATGAGTTTGAGTCATCTTTATATCTAAAACCTAAAGCAAGTTGGTTCAAATGCTTTGAACTTTGTATATGCTTCAAGTTTCTGCAAATGCAAGTCTTGAATTTGAGTAAGTCACATTTTTTGGGATGATTTTCTGTGTTAGATGGTTGGAAAACTGGAAAGACTTTGTATTAAAAAAAAATGGAAGCTCTAAACCAGTTGCTGATTATGAACTGGCTGAAGAAATGTATACAAAATGTTCCTTTTACTGAAGGCACTCATTAGTCTTCATGCTTCTTAGTTCAGTGAGAGGCTTAGTGAGTTCAGGAGTTCTGAGAAGATAGTGGGTTATTGCACTGGTGCTTCGGCTGCTGAAGGCTATCGGATCTCACTTAAATCTGGACTATAAATTTTGGTTCTAGATTGCAAATGCTAACAATTCAGAGATTGCAGTCTGCTTTTCCATGTATTTTTCATTTATGTTATGTTTAGCGATTAACTGTTCAAACCTCTATATATTTCTGGCAGGATCAGTTTGTTTCTGGGAGAGATTAATTCTAAATTGAAATGAATAGCTGCTATTTAGAAGGCATGATGTGTTTTAAAGAACACTTGGAGGATGTAGTACAGTCGGGGCAGAAATTCTTCTTTCATCTTTTAGGTTTCCAGTTTTCTCTTTTGGCATTGCTAAGCTGAAGTGTTTATTCTTTCTTTGCCTTTTCCCAAGGGAAGAGAAAAACGAAGGTAGCATCAAATAAAAGTTGTCTTATTGTGTGTAAGGGTGGTATGTTGAGAACAGTTAGTTATTGCTCTTCATTTTGCCCTGCAAGTGGCTGCTATAGATTTATAAAATCTAATGATATACTTTAAGTTATGTGCCTTAGTTTTTATATGTCAATAAATTTTCTACAGCTGTGCATGCTCTGAAGCACATCTTGTGAAATCTTTGCATTTTATGGGGGGGGGGGGGGGNGGGGGGGGGGGAGGCAGTAAAAAAAAGAACAACCAACCCCTAAAGAAACTTGTTGACCTCATAGCCAAGTTCTCCAAATACTTCCAGCTGCAGCTAGAGGGATGAGTCATGCTGAAAGCTGAGGAGCTTTGCTAAAAGCCTTTCACTTAGTTCACATGATTTTTAGTGTGGTTTTTTTAACTTTACATTCCTGTCTGTTTTCTTTTCATAAAAACAAAAATAAAACAACCAAAAAATCCTCCAAAACGTGAAGGCGACTCACCCAAGGAAAACCCGTACGAGGATGTGGAGCTGAAAGGCCGTCACGCGGGCAGAAAAGCCCATCAGCTCTCCGACAATTCCCTAGATTCTTTGCACAGGATGTGGACGCCGCAGGACAGGAAATACACATTACCTCCCCAGGTAACGGCGGGACGGCACGGGGCTCGCGCTGCTTCAAGCTGATGTCAAACTTGTGCAAGAAAATCAGTGATGGCCTTGGAGGAAGAGCAGCTGTGCCAAATGAGAAAGGCTAGGTGGTCAAAGCGGGCAATCAGACGCACGAACCACTGCTAGGAATGCTCTTGGCAGCTGCAGCTCTGAGCCTCAGCACTGTGCTGCAGAACCTGATGGCTCTTTTTGTGCTGGCTACAGCCTGATGAGTTTAAGCAGAATCCTTCCATTAGTGATTTGTGAGCTAAATCTGGCCCTAAATTATCTGTAAAGCTGCATCTCTTTGTGAATTGCCTCTGTGTTTGCTGCTGGGCTTTTAGTAGGGATAGGAGGCAAAAAAAGCAAGCTGCTTATTCTTGCCCATGTCTTGTTGTGTGAAGCCTATTGTAACTTTGCTCATGTGAAGTACATAGCCTGGCAAGTTTTATTGTAAAATGGAGAAGGCCAAGTATGCTCCCTCCCCCTATAACTAAATGAATAATAAAATAATCAGAAAAACCTGAAATGCTGCCTTGTTAAATGCAGACAAAGTTGTGTTTACAGCATAAAGACCAGGAACTCTGCAGTGTTTCCATTTTGTGGTGAGTTTTCCAAAACACTGTTATTTATGAATGCTATGAAATACTAGGTTGCTTTGTTGTTTATGGGATCATTGTGTTTATAAGGAAAAACATAAATTTCATCACATACTTAATTTTGAGATTCAAAACACCCTTTAAAGGAACTTTGTTTTGCATTGAATCAACAATTTGCAGTTGAACAAAAGGTCACAACAATTCACTTTTTTGTCTTGTAAAGAGACCTAGAACAAAGCTGAATATATTTTCTTTCACTTATTTTGCAAGTGAGCATCACAGTCCAAGAGATAAATGTAGTATCACCAGGATTCTTAGTATACAACTAGCACATCATTTGTAAAACAAGAGTATTTACAGCAAAGCTACTGAAAAGGGAGCAAGTGGAAAGTAATAATCAGGCAGAGTAAGGAGAAACAGAAACTGCAGCTACAAAGATAACCTTGTAGTGAGAGACAGATCATGCATAACAATTATTTTTGGCTGTGTGTGGTGAGAGGTGTTGTGTAGTGTCTAGAAGATCCAACAGGGTATACCATCAGGGGAGGAACTGTATAGGCCCACAGTAGAATACTGTCTGCTGTTCTGTGTTTTACACAGGCTGACCAAAGCATGCACAGATTAAAATAACTTCTGTGGAGTTACTCAGTAAATAAGTGCTCTCTGGTATCCTTGCAACAGGGCTATCTTTATTCTGCCAGCTTCTTTTTGAAATGTTGCCAGGAGTTTCCTGCCAGGAGTCAGTCCTGCCATAATTGTTCTATCATTGTGCTGTTATTTAAAGTAAAGAGACACTAAGAACAGGTCATCTGTGGGCCTGGTAATTCTCCAATGACCAGAAATAGAAGAGTCTCCATTTCCTGAAGAATGGCAGCTTTGGCAATGATTGATTACTCAATTTTTTTTCATCATAGCAACATAGCTGGATTAGCAACATGACTTTTCAGTCATGGATGATGACAAACAAGATGGAAGAGATCAGAAGGTCAGCAGACTTGCAACAATTATCTCCAAAATAGTTCCTTTCATTTAAGTAGAGACTGCTGCAGGTTTTCCTGGCATGCTAACCTGTGGTAAGCACAGACCTTTGAAACACTGGTTTGTGGTCATTTTGAATCCCACTATGTCTTCTCTTTTTCTATTAATTGTTTTCAGGTTTTGAAGTCATCAGGCCTGTTTGGATCAGTGTTCTGATGTCAGCCAAGCCTTAGGTTTGAAGGCTGATACAGCTGATGTGATATAGTTGCATGGAAATGCACCATGGCCAAAAGTGTTACTGTTTTCTTTGAACTTTAAAGTCTTTGATATTGACCCTGTCCCTTCATTTTGACCTTGAATCATCTCGTTGCACATAGCCCACAGAGCTGTGGCTCACCTGGCATGATGGCCTTGTGTGATCACCACTCACTCACACAGAGCTGCTTCTACATTAAGTCTTGTTGAGGTGGGGAAAAGCTCAAGCTGTTCTTGTTCCTGCAGCTACCTTCAAAGCCCAGCAGCCAGTCTCTGCGTGTTGGGAACTGGTCAGAAAGGAAGAGCCATCGCTTACCCCGGCTGCCCACGCGGCACAGCCATGATGACATGCTGCTGCTGGCTCAGCTTGGCATTCCCTCCTCTCCTTCCAGCCTCAACGAGGACAGCCTGAGTACCACGAGTGAGCTGCTGTCTACACGGCGAGCCAGGAGGATCCCAAAGGTACTGGCAGGGTGATCCAGGCTTATGCTGAGGATATGTCACCTGTCTGCAAGAGCTTGCAATTTCTGTCCAGCCTTTAGCAGTCACTGAAAGCTATTTTTTTTTTTTTTTATTCTAAAGGAAGATTGAGATCAAAAAAGAAACAGTAACTGTCAGGAGCCAAGACTATGCTTCTTTTTTACTGATAACTGTACTGTAAAAATCCCTTCCCTAAAAGCAGGTAACTCTGCGCTGGGCCAAAAGTAGGAAACATCTGATTGCTGTCTTTGCATAGAGTTGAATTTAAGCCAATTTTGTTTTCCATGCTTTTCTTTAAGCTTTGTGGGCCAGAGCATTGTTCTGTACCTAGCTTTGATTTGAATGGTTGATGGCCAAGCAATTATTATTTGTAACACATAGCAGCATCTGAATGGTCTCGGGAAAATAACTATTATTATCCTAATATATTGCCCTTCATTTACTTACAACCTGCCCCATCCCAGTAACCTTGTTGTCTTAATGGATGTGAAGTGAAAATTGATTTTCCATTTTCAAGGAGTTTTCCAGTTCAAAGTGGGATGCGGAAAAAAACCCCAGCCATGAAACAACAAAAAAAAAGTGCCAACAAACCTTTTCTAGTACAATAGCAACAAAGCAGGGAAGAACTGCCAATATATTTATTTTTGGCTTGTGAACAAAGTTGATTTTTACTGTATACTCAGCTCTTTCCTGTTCTTATTAGAGAGTATATTTTAAACGTACACAACTGTAAATACTGTGAGTAGAGGGAGATTTTTATGTTCCTGTCAATTAGTCTGAAATTCTGTCTAAGCAGGAAACAAACAAAGGAGGAAATTAATCCTATATCCTTAATATTTACTATATTTTACTTTCGTGGAGTGTACTGTTTTACTGCACAAATGAGCATTACATCTGTGAGGGAAGTTACAGAGTAACTTTCCACTTGATTTTGAGTAAAACTTGGAAAGTTTGGCTGTTAATTTCGTACCCAACAACTTTTGTACCCAACTTTTGATTTAAGGGACAGGCATTCTCCTTTTGAAGTTTTGTTTTTTAGCACATGAATGTTCATAGTTTTATCATAAATCTCATTATAATTTCTATTTATAATGTGAAAAGGTGTTGCCATCTCCTTATGTGCTTATTTGAATAAAATCTCAGCTCAAGAGGGCTGCTAAAACATGTTTCTCTTCTATTCAAAGTAAAAATAAGACCTTAAGGTCTATGAGAATTTGGTGAAGTTGGATATGGCTAATGGATCACTGTTACCTAGACAATGTCAGTGAGAGAGAAACAATAGCATAGAGAGAAGAATGAGTTAGTAGAGGATAACAGCTACCTTTGGAATCCTGAGGCCTGTTGTGCTGTTATTGCAAATGTCAACAAGATTTTTGAAAATGAGATTTAGATATCAGTTTTTTTCTTTTAAAAATGTATCCATAGGTAAAGGAGTAAGATTCCAAGTAAGTGATTCAAACAAGTGATATTTAAAATAAGAGAGATAAGAAATAGTAAAGGCTTTGGGGATTTCAGCTGGCCTATCAGCTGTGGTCAAAGTCTTTGTTTGGACAGATGAATTGGAAGTCTCCTGGCAAAAAGCATTTGGTCTTACTGATTCCTCACTTTCTTATTTTGCAGCTTGTCCAAAGAATCAATTCCATCTATAGTGCAAAAAGAGGGAAAAAACGACTGAAGAAACTGTCTATGTCCAATATTGAGACAGCATCCCTACGAGGTATGGCACAAGCATCATGGTTCAGTGAATGCCTTTGAGTGTTCCAGGATTAACAGGTTCCCTTCTTTCCTCCGCATCTGCCCTGAGCTCTACTTAGTTTAGAACTTTCTTCTACGAACAATGATAACTTCCTGTCTGCAAGAGGAGAAAATGGAGATGAGCTAAACATAAATGAGATTCTCAGCATTGTCTAGCCTATTAATCCCATGATCAGCTACATCTTTAGATCACTTTTCAAATAATTTGCAAAACTGAAACTTAATCTAAGGAAAACACAATCTGAGGAGCCATTCAATACTCTTTATTTCAAGATATTTTAAAATGAGGTCAGAGCATGCATGGATCACAGGGCTCAGTGTGAGATAGGATTTTTTTTCCCAGTTTCACCACAGTAAACCAGGTTTATATTTGCTTTGGTTTTGCATTAACTCGTCTCTCTGTCTCCTCTGCAGATGAGAACAGCGAGAGTGAGAGTGACTCAGATGACAGGTTTAAAGGTAAGGGATCAGCCTTCAGTAATGTCTAGTCAATCACTGTCACAGGCCTTATCAAAGTACATTGTCCTGCTGCTCCACATTGTTCCTGTTTATGGCCTGTATTTTTGTTCCTGAGCTATGCTAACTCCATTACTGCAAGAGCTCACAAACTTTCCAGCACAGGAGCATGAATGTGGAAAGCAAGGACAAAATGAGCTGTGAGGATCTAACAAGGATTTGGCAACTCTGTCATATAATGAAGAACAGGAACTTTGATAGATTTGCTTTGTCAGGCACTTCACATATGCTGATATTTTCCAGACTTACTACTGAGTGCAAACTTAGAGGGATGAGACGGATAAATATGCTCTCTTCTTATTCATAGACTGCTTTAAGTGTTACCTGCTATCTGCTCTTGGAGGCAAGATTCTGGGTCTGATCCAGTGTAAAGGTTCTTAAACTCTTTTTATAGGTCTGCAGTCTCTAAACTGTAGAAATTCTTTTATCAGTGCACAGCACCTGCACAAACT
Organism: Bucco capensis; assembly: GCA_013396975.1. NCBI lineage: Eukaryota > Metazoa > Chordata > Aves > Piciformes > Bucconidae > Bucco > Bucco capensis. The sequence continues at coordinate 1,000,446 of VWZO01008936.1, read as the reverse complement.
CTGCTTGAGCCAGACCAGTAAATTAGTCCTTCATTTTCAAGAGTCCTGATACACAGAGAGAACTATAAAGAAGGTTAAGGCACCAACAACAGATTTTATTACCAAAAATCTATCATGTTAGTAAGGAGGAAAAAAACCCAAGAGTGTGGAGCTGTGGTTGTAAGATAAGGGGCAAGCATTCATGTCTGTCTGTTGCAGATGTCACCTGCTTTTACTGTTCATGCAGGAAAAAATTGTCTTAAGGAAATAGATTTGTTCCAGATAGGTGGTGGTAAGACCATCCAGAACAGGCTGTATGCAACATTGTACAGTGAAGTGTGGAAAAAGACTAATTGCTCCTTTGTAGACAGGTACCTGCCTCAAACCTGCTTTCAGTTCTGTTTCTCTTTGTGTCAAAATATATAGGGCTATGAAAGAAGACAAACAGGACATGGCCTTTCTTGTTACTCGGAGGATATTGTGATTTCACTAGAAACTGGGAAGCTTTCACCCCCATTGTTGTGAAATAGAGTATCTTCATTCTGATGGCTCCCTAACTGATTGCTGCTGTGTGACGTTATTTGGATTGATGCATCCTGAGCCAAAGATCCAGTTGTCCTGTGTAGCATGGCAGGATTCACTGGGTCCCTATCTGTTGCAGTGGGCTATGTAGGCATAGGTCACAGAACTGTTTTTCACCAGTGTAAACCAGGTCCAAGCCAGACCTAAGATGTGTCACTCTGGAGTCCCTAGTCCATCTGCAAACACCCACATAGGGACTTGTATTCTAGTCTTGTGCACGAAGGAAAAGCAGACCTTTGGCAGGGTAACAGTTATGAACTGCAAATGATTTCAGTGTTGCATCACTCTAGTACTTGGAGAGAATTTTGATTTATGGGTGCAATTAGTGAGGGAGACTACAGTGTGAAGGTTTGCTTTTGAAAGGAGAGCGTGCTTGGAATAATACGCTGGCGAGTTGAAAGTTCTTTGTGAATGGCTGTGGCTTTACACAGCCACATTACAGTCCTAGGTAACAATCTGCCTTTTGGTTGTTGTTGTCTTTTGTTTTTACATGCTAGCTCACACTCAGCGTCTCGTGCACATCCAGTCCATGCTGAAGAGGGCTCCCAGTTATCGAACTCTGGAACTGGAGCTGATTGAATGGCAGGAACGGGAGTTATTTGAGTATTTTGTGGTAGTATCACTGAAAAAGAAGCCCTCTAAAAACACTTACATTCCAGAAGTGACATACCAGTTTCCCAAGGTAAAAGAAATGTTCTTACATACCTTTCATTCTAAGATCAATCAAGTAAATAAGTGGGGAAATTAATAGAAATCCGTTTTTTAAATGGAGTTAATAATTCAGCTTTCATAACTGTTCCAAATCATTCAGTTATGAAGTGAAGGTCATAGAGAAGGTGGCTGAAAGCTTTCCTTGTTTACAAATGTATCTTTTTCGCTGCTGGAGAGTTTGGCCTGATAGTAGGTATTTTATAAAGACTGTATTGAAATTCACTTTCTAAATATTTCACTTTTAACTCATTTTGGCTATATTAGGATTTGTTCCAAAACTCACTGAAGTCGATGGAAAGACTTTTGCTGATCTATGGCATGTCTCTTCTGCTCTTGCAGCAGAAAGGAATTTGAGTTAGGACTGTGTTTCAAGTGGCCATTGTGCAACAAGGGAGCTTTGGGCAAATAAAACCAAATTAAAACCCTCTAGCAGTCATCATTTCTATTGTACTAGCATCTGTAGGCCTCTTCTAGGGTCATGCCTCACTCTGTCAAGCACAAAGAAAGAACAAGCTGATGAGCACTTGCCCTTCAGAGCTTGTTAGTAACCGCCCCCTCCTGAGGAGTACTGTGAAGCTAGCTAGCACTAATGGTAACTGTCTGAAGCTCAACTTTCTCTCTCACAGCTAGAAAGACCGACCAAGCAAATGCGAGAAGCAGAGGAGCGTCTCAAGGCTATCCCTCAGTTCTGCTTTCCTGATGCCAAGGACTGGCTCCCTGTCTCTGAATACAACAGGTAAAGCCCCCAGTGCTTCTCTGCTGCACACTGCTGTTGAAGTATGTCTGCAGCAGCCGCAGGCTCTCTGATGCCCAATTAAGGAAGTAGCAGTTTGAGTCCTGGCCACTTCAGGCTCAAGCAGCTGTATTTAATTTTTTTAAGTTCTGTATTCTTTTTGTTCCCTATTCTGCCTGCCTTCCAGGCCTATATGGCTGAGGGGAAGAGATGCTGAAGGCTCCTCTCAGTGCTAAATCCAAATGCATAAATGGAAGCATTTAAAATAAATCTTAAAAGGACAAAGCCCTGCCTACCACCTGCCCTAGTCATTTGCCCCAGAGCACTTGTCTAACATTGCAGGACACGTCTTCATTTGGATCAAAGCAATGATATTCTGAGAAATTTTTGTAGCTCAGCTCTATGCCAGCAGAGGAGCCCTATCTTTCTTCACTTGGAGATGAATGACTACAGGAGGAGAAGGGAAAGGGAAGGGAGAGCCAGGCTTGCATTTTCTTTTTCATTAAAATGTATATTCCCCTCTCCCCTCACATCTATGTGTCAGAACCTGAAAGTGTAGAAGTAGTAGAATAGGCAGAAGGGATGAAATCATAGAATGCTTTGAGTTGGAAGGGACCTTTAAAGGCCATCTAGTCCAACACTCCTACAATGAACAGGGACATCTTCAACTAGATCAGGTTGCTCAGAGCCCTGTCCAACCTTATCTTGAGTGTTTCCAGGCATGGGGCTTAAGAACAAAGCACAGTCCAAAGACAGAATCTTAACTAAAAGGTAAGGGAGATATAGCATATTTATCCTGCCCTCAAAATCTGGTTCTTGTGTTCCTTCTGCAGTACAAAGGGACTGTTAAGTCACTGATATTAAGCACCCATCTCTTCTTATAAGAAGATAGCTAGGTTATCCATGACTGTGCAGATTTTTGCTCTACTGTTGATGGAATTTGTTCATAGAGTATATCCAGGTGAGCAGAGGGAGAGAAGACCCTCCAGAGGGTAGAATCTCTCACTGGATAAGGCAGTATGCCTTTCTAAATGATCTCCCACATATCTATGCTATAGTTCTAATAGTAAGATCTGGGTTATTTATTTTCTTCTAGTGAGACCTTCTCTTTCATGCTGACTGGGGAAGATGGGAGCCGGCGGTTTGGTTATTGCAGGAGGCTGTTGGTAAGTACACCACCTTCATCTCAAAATGCAGGATTCTGTTATGTACTAACTCAAAACTATAGTCTGGACTTTGAGGGTGTCTTTCATGGTTCTAAAGGAAAAAGGATTTACCCCGTTTGAAATCTGGAAATATAAGGACTTCAAGTAAAATAAGAATACCTAATGGCTGTCTCAATCAAATAGATCTCAAGTCTTGTAGGAAGCTCATAAGAATGTGGAAAGCTTCTTGTATGAGCACTTACTTTTAAAATTCTTTCTATTACGTGCTTTCAAGCAGAATCAGAAATACTACAACACTGCAAACAAAGGCAAATGTGGTATTTCTAAACATTTGTGAGCAGCATTTATCTCTTGGACAGCTGCTTACATCTCCAAAGTACTCTGCCAGCACTGCCTAAGCAGTCTGCAGCAGATCTGTGATCACAGAATCACAGAATGGTTAAGGTTGGAAGGCACTGGCAGAGGTCATCTAGTCTAACATCCCTGTTCTAGTGGGGTGCCATGATCACCTTTATAGCTGTCCACTGGACTTGCTCCAGGAGCTCCATGTCTCTCTTGTACTGAGGAGCCCAGAACTGAACGCAGTATTCCAGGTGGGGCCTCACTAGGGTAGAGCAGAGGGATGAGATAACCTCCCTTGACTGCTGGCAATGCTTTTGCCAGTGCAGCCCGGGATACTGTTGGCTGCCTTGGTGAGTGATGTAGGTAAATAAGCCACCTTGTCAAGTAGGAAGGCATAAATGGTGGAGAATATGCCATCATTGCCATTTGCTTGGGATCATGCAATAACCTGGTGCCAGTGCCAGGAAGTGTAGGTTCTAAGGCTCCTTTTCAGTCCTCATGATGGGGTGGGTGGTCTGCTGGTGGTGTGGGGACCCTACTCAGCCTGCAAAACAGTTTTGTCTCATTACCTGGAAAATCACTGGTCACCTGATAAATCCAGAGCATGGCTGTGTGTGTGTGTGTGTGTGTGTGGAGGGCAGAAGGGGAAACTGCACCAAGGCTTGCAGAGTATTAAGGCAGGTGAAGCACAGCATAAACAGGGATGTAGTCTGCAGTCTATCCTGCAGAGCTGACTGGATGGAAGAAAAGCATAAGGCAGGTGGTTGTTCATACAGACTTGTAAATAGGTATCTAGGAGAAAGGAACACTGGCACTTGCCACTGCCTTCCCTCTCTGGTGTGATGTCCTGTATTTCCAAGCAGGGAGAACCTGCTTTCAGTAGACAGAGCAACTTGTCATTAGAACAGCACCCTCCATCCCACATGCTGTCTGTACCTGCCCCTGCCCCTACCCTGCTCTTTGTCCATGAGAAAGCTCCTTGTCATGCAGACAGCAGATGCTCTGTCTGGGAGGTATTGCTGTGTGTGGTTCCTCTATTTGTAAGAAGCCTCATTTAAAATAACATAACAGAAAATTTGTTTATCAGTTCTGTGGGAGGTATTTGCCATAGGTAGCATCACAGAGATTCACTTTGCATAACACAGTGTGTAAATGTGGGCCACAATAAGGTTTATATGTGGAAAGGAAATGTCAACTGAGGATTGTGCTGCAGTAAATCTAGGGCTGGGCAGGAGGGTGATTAAGAGATAAACAAGTGGAGCACCTAGAAGGTATCCTTGCTGGTGTAAATAAGCATAAGCAGATATAGGGCAGCAATACAAATCAATTACTTTTAAATATGTTGTCATTTAAAAGGAAAATAAGGTATATTTGGAAAAAAAATAACAAAATCTTAGAAAACATTGGCTAGAATTAAATTTTGGAATGTTTTCATTTTGCCAGGTAGAGGTGATTTAAGACTGTTATATTTCTGGGAATGCTAGCAAATTTGGAATTGTACACAGAGCTCACATTTGTGAAAAGTAAAACAGTTGATTCTGGACCAGGCTAGACTGAAATAATCAGCCATAATAAAAAAGGATGTATACCCAAGAGTGTTGAATTAGTTTGTTAATGAAGGGTTAGCACAGTCTTTTTTCACTCAAGCCTCAGAGAAATCCACCCTACATCAAAGGCAACATAAAAATAGAACACTGACTTTCAGCTGGGGCAGAAGGCATGCTAGCATAGGAGGAAATACTGGGAACAGAATTAAGTCAATACTGCACACTTTTACATAAATGGTGTTTTGAAACATCATTGGAGATTTGTTTCTATCCTCCATTGGCTGTGGGGAAAAAACAACCAACCAGATAGCAAAAATAATTTAAAATAGGAGAAAATAAGTACTTACATGGTAAATATGTCTAATAATTATAAAATCATAGAATCATAGAATGGCCAGGTTGGAAGGGACCCAACCAACCAACTAGATTTATAAATCTAGTTATAAAGCTGATCTGCTGCTGCCCTGGGAGATAATTTAATTCAGGATGTTTTGTCTGATTCCAAAACCTGACATGGAGAGGCTGAGGTATGTCTCCTCTCACTGATACAACCTACCCAGCGCAGTGGAGTGATACAATAGTACTTTACTATGTCAGTAATGTGACCATTTCTGGGGCAAATCCTGCTGTGTCTTCTGAGAGCAAAACTGGCACAGTCTTGCACATCATCTTGAAAGAAAAAGGATTTTGGAAGCTGCAGAGAAGCATCTCAGCTTTTTTCTATCTAAGGAAATGGCAAAAGTAGGAGAGATCTGCTGTTGCTTGGATCCTGCAACCTCTTTCTATCCTGCTAGGAGAAATGGTGGAATTGGGGTTGTTACCTGAAGTGTCTTCTCCAGAGGTTTCAGCAGTGTCCACTGCAAATGTCAGTCCATGGGTGAAACGGCCTCTCTGATGTGTACCTCAGTGTGATATTTCTCCTTACAGTCATGTACACACTTTCTCATTTTATATATGCAAACATAGAGTTTGTACAAGCAACAAGGAACAGGCAAATTCTGTAGGCACTGTTTATATGCCAGAGGTGTGGGCTCTGAAGCACAATTTTTTTTGAGTGTCTAATTTCCTGCGCAGTTTCTGAAAGCTTCAGTCAGGGTGGTTCTCATGTCCAACAGTGCACTGCATTTCCTCCAATTAGTCCCATTCCTGACCCACAAGTTCTGTCAAGTGCAATAACCATAATTCAGGAACTACATGCAGTTTTTGGCAAACACTACATAAGAGAAAGGTGAGACCATACTGTGTAATACAGAACCATAAGAAAATCCTAATATCATTATAAACTGCTCTGCTTCAAGAGAAGCCAACTGCTGTGAGGCTAATTCCTTAGAAAATAATCCCCAGCTGTCCTGGCGAGGGATGCTCTTGTAATACCCAGCAAGAGGTGTCTCACACCTTCTGGAGCATTTGGCAGTCCTGTGCAGCAGGCTCTGTGGCACGATGGGCCAACCAGCCTGATCCCACGAGTCTTCTGCAGAGGCTGGTGTTCAGATTCCTCTGTTTATGAAACAACTGCTTTTTGTCAGCCTTGTTCTCTTTTAGCATGTTGTGATAATGGACAAACTGCTCCACTTTTCTGCCTTCAGATTTTTCCAGACCCTTTTTTTTTGGGGGGGGGGGGGGGATATGTATGCTTAAACCCTGCCAAAACCACCTCAAGGAATACAGTGACAATTACGTTCTGTTTGTATTACAAATCCTGTACAGTATCCCCTTTAAATGTATTTATGTTGTTTTGTTTTATTTTGGAACAGGATTAGAATGGAATGTAATCTATTGTACCACAGCAAACAATCTGTACTTCCATAGACAGTATGAAGTTTTCCAGTTATGTCTTGATACCTCTGAAGCAATCGTATAACAGCTGTCCTAGTGACTTGATGAGAGAAGTATGCACCTTCATATAAAAGGAAATGGGCTAATATAGAGATGTTAACTCTCACTACTTTGCCTTTTTACTGCAAATAAGACATTTTTCTTAAATAACACAGATTAATTTTTGTGCTCCATGCCAATTAATCAATCAACTTGCTTACCCTGCCAGTCACAGCCCTCTCCAGTGGACATTACAATGTCCCCACAGCTATGGGGCAGCAGCCTGCCTCGGGGCAGAAGGGAGAGCAGGGACAGTAGGAGCACAGGGTGCTATGCCAGACTGGGAGGAGATCTCTGAAGGCTCTCTTAGCACATGGGCAGGGAGGTGTGATTTGACAGAGAAAAATGGCAGGCTTATTTTTTGGAGCAAAAGCCTCCTGTTTCTCCTGCCAAAGCAGGTTTTGGAGTGGGCTTTACTCAGTAAACTTCAGATTAAACTCACTATAAAGAATACTGTCTGAGCCATTTGTAGACTAGCCCTGATGCAGATCTCAGCTCCTCTGTCTATTAGCCGAGTTCTTGTCAGTTTATATTCATCCTCTTGGGAAACTGTCTTGTTATCAACAAAACTCATTAGCATTTTCATTCTGGATCTTGGACTGAGGCTGAAAATATCCAGGGCTCCATGAAAACAAATAGAAAACAAATCAAAACCAAAACATCATCTCTTCTGTCCCTCTTCTTGCAGGAGTGCAGTGCATCAAGGCAGAGTTACTCAGATGCCTCTCAGCTATGCTACTTTACCATACAGCTTCCCTGAACTAGACCTATTCATCATGTGGAAGAGAGAGCCTTGGGAAGACATGACTCTAAGCTTTGTAGCTAACTTGCAGAGCACAGCCTGCAACTTGGAAGCACTCTCTTCTGGGAAGACAGGAGATTAAACCAATACGGTTGGCCAGACCCAGTGCCCAAGTCTCTCCTAGTGAAGAGAGATGAGTCCAGGCAGAGAAGGGAAGAGTGTCATGTCCTATACCATGTTGTTCTGAGAAGGAAGCAAACTAAAGCACAATAAGCAGGTGTTTCAGTTCCAGCTTTGAGGTGTAAACTAGTGGCTGAGAGGGGAGGTCATGTGAAGAGTTGTCAGTGTTAGAAATTTGAGAAGTCCTGCCCCTCATAATGGCCTTGCCTGAGGCTTTTGCTTGCTGCCCTTCACAGATGATTTGTATGCATCTGGGGTGCTGTTGTGTTTGCAGGGAAAAGTCTCTGAAATACCAGAAAAGTATCTTTTATATGATTAGTGCAAAGAAGGAAGAACTCCAGCTCTCAGAGACATGTAGCCTTTAAGACCATTGAAAGCAATGGTATTTCATAAAGGAGAATCTTTGAATAAGCACCGAGCAGTTATTGTTTCTGGTCTTATAGATGACCCAGGAATGTGATGTTTTTACTGGCACTCAGTGAGACAGCTCTTGGTTGGGAGCTATCCAAGACTCCTGGCACGGCTTCGGCATTCCTGCAGATTTGACACAATGATTTTAACCAAAATCCCACATGCTTGATATAATCACTCAGTGCCTTTAGAAAGGGTTTTATACCTAATATGGACAAAAAAGGACTCTGTGCTTTCAGAGATGTGACGTGTAGTGAGCAGGTTTGGATCCAGAAATAGACTCATCTGTATTCACTTAGCTTTGGTATTTTTTGTGGTCTTTATTATAACAGGCAGGCACCTGCTGACTGTCCAAGTCTAGATTGCAATATTCAGATTTAAAAAGTACAGCTACCCCTCAGTTTCTCTTGATTGACATCTGTGTGGCATGTAAATGTCAAACACATTGTGGGGAAGTTAATCACTGTAGCAACAGAGTCTAATGATGAGACAAAGATGAAAATGTACTAGCCTTCTATGTGGATACAGAGAAGATGATCAGCCACTTTGGCTAAAAGCACAAGTGGGCAGAAGCTGATGGAAAGAGTGAGTGAGCTCTTTTATCACAGACTTGTTATTAATGGAGATGGTTCTGTCGCTGCTGCATATCAATAATGTACAGCTGTACAAAGAGGCTAAGTGATGCCAAGTGATTCTTTTACAGCTACTTTTCAGCCCATGCAGCACAAGCACAGTGACTCCATGAGATGCAAGGAAGTGGACAGCCTTGTCTGTTGTCTCACACTCCTCTTTCAGCTTTTTGCCTCTGAGGTACTGGGGTTTGCTAGTGTACCTGCAGCCACTCTGTGCCGTGATGGAGATAGCTCCTGGAAAAGGCAGTGCTTGGACCTCTTTCCATTGTATCTCGGGACTACATGTGACTGCATCTGAAGTTAACAAGATGTCTTGTTAAAATAATAGCTCCTAGGAAGTATGTGCCTGCTGATCAGGTGAAAAATCAGTTGCAACTACAGAAGAGTGGAATGCTGCATCGCAGCTTGTTAGAAATAAGTTGAATCCAGCTAGTGGTTGTACCTCTCTTTCATTTACAGTGTTGATGGACCTTTCCCTGCAGTGGTGTAGGCAGGGCTGCAGAGTCCTGTGAGGGAATGCATGTCAGTCATGCCAGTTTAAATCATTTGCTTCTCTAGGAAATACCTCCAACAGGATGGTTATAGAGGACAATCTTTATAGGATGTTGGGCATTTTTGGGCGGGCATGGTGGGCAGAGGGGAGAAGGATGAAAGGGATATGCATCATTGATTCATACTTGACGCTGTGTAAGTTACTGAAGTTTCATGTTTATCATGCATTGATCTGAGGAAGTTAGTGATTTAGCTCTTGCAGCTTGCCTTTGTTTAGGTCTATGAGCTTGCTTTCTCTAAGTTCAGCTCTATTTAGACATCATAGAGTGAGTGGGGGACTACAGCTATCATAGCCTCCCTTAGCGTTGTAGTTCTCATCTTCCAGCACATGGCCCCAGGGTAGCCCCACTCCTTGTGCCACAGCAGGAGCAGAGGACAATGTTAGCACAGGCATGAGTTACAGTCCTAGTGAAATGTGCTTTTATGGCTGCAAGCTGGGGTGATGCTGGAATAGAGCTCCAATGTGCTGTGATTTCCAAAGTGGATAAGTGCTATTTACGCTTTTGAGTTTCCTGTCTTATGGAAGAAATACAATGCTTTTCCAAGAAGAGCTATTTTGATGGAGAAACATCTCACATGATGGCCAACTGTGTGATCAGACAGAAATATATTTCCTTGTGACTCCAAATCAATATGTAATTTCAATCTCCTTTTTACTGTTATCAGCCAAGTGGAAAAGGCCCACGCCTACCTGAAGTTTATTGTGTCATCAGCCGGCTGGGATGCTTTGACTTATTTTCCAAGGTAAGAAGACTTTTTTTTTCAGTATTGCTTTTTAATTTGATTGCTTACTGAGATGCATCTGCAGTGATGAACCAGACAAAATAATTTCTTCCTTTGATGGGAGGTAACTGTATTTTACAGTTGCTGTTTTGGATAGTCCATCCCTATTATTGGGCTCATCAAAGAATGTCTTATTACTTCTGTGACTGAGGCAGAACTTGATTCAGAAAACATCTGGGTGTCTGTATGATCTGGCTGACTGGAGTTTTTTCCGTTGTTTTCTAAAGCCATTCTGTGCTGAGCTGTAATTCTTGGCATCCACAGTTTGAAAGATGGGCCAGTACCACTTCTACTCAAATACCTCGTGGAGTGATGAGGTTAAGAAAAAAGATGATTTTATTAGTGAATTCTATATGCTTAACTCTGTTGACATGGGATTTTTATCCTAAGAGGCTAGGAAAGCAGGATAAACTTTTAATTGGCCTCCACATTAATGAATCCAAAGCTGCATTTTGGTTGGACTGGGTGATCTGAGAGGTCCTTTCCAACCATGATTATTCTGTGATTGTATGCTGAAGTGGTTTACCTAGGTAATACATTCCTTGACAGAAGAGTTTCAAGACAAAAAGCAGTCCATTGCAGCTAAAGTGAGGGATTGAACAGCCATAGACAGTTAACTACCAGTCAGCTCCAGAGCCACAAGCATTCTTCTTTTGTAATACAAAATGTTAAAATAACATTTCCGATTAACATTTGAAATATCTTTCTAGCTGCTAGTTTAGGGCTTCCTAGTCCTCTGAGAGCCTGTCCTGCAAAATCTAGTGAGCATATCAGAGTATTGTATAGGATCTGCTGGCGAGCTAGGGAGACCAATGATATGTCTAATGTCAAATGGCTGCCTTACCCTTTTCCAGTTTCAGTATGGTGTTCATAGAAATGTTGGTTTAATTTGCCAGAGATTTTCACTTCAGATATGACAAATCTCACAGAACTCACACAGATTTTTCTTGTTCATGTGTGTAGGAACACAGTTGAAAAGAACACATAAATCACTGACGTTAATACAAATTATAGGTTTTATATTGTTCATATGATCTAATTATCATACAGAATGTTATCTTCAAAGCAGGTTTCAAGTTCTTCTAGATAAAACTTTAATCTTTGAAGAATAACAATTGGGTTGCAATAGTTAATTGCAATTCTGCTTCTGATGTCTTTCATAAACCTCTAAAATCGAGGGTTTATAATGCTGTCTCATAGATGTAATATGTATCTAAACACAGATATCTGTGAGCAAAATGCAGTGCATTGCTCTGGAAGAATAACACAGCTCACCAAACTTGTGGTATGGGGAGGTGTCCTGAGGCTCTTTGTTGGCTTTTTAGCTTTTTATCCGTTTCTGATAGTGCATTAATTTTCAAAGGAAAATTTGGGAGAGGGGAAGAAAGGCAAAAAGTAATAAGAAAGGAAAATTTAAGTCTCCTCCTTACAACCAAGTATCACTGCAGCTGGGGTATAAAGTCAGACAAGGAAGGTCATTGCACCAAAACTGCAAATAATCTGCTTTCCCAGTTCAGTCACTGGGAAAATGCCTGGCTCAGGCCCACTAACTCTTGTATGGCCTTTTGCTCTTGAGTGATGGTTAAAAGATCACCATTTCAGGTCAAACCACCAACTGCTTTGAAGCTTGCTTTTTTTGGTGTTCTTTAGGTTTATCGTCTGTATGGTCTGTCTAATGTGGGAAAACATAGCTGTGATCTAGTTTATGTTGGCCCATATGACCAAAGAGAGAAGAAAATAATAGACTTCTATATCTGTACGAAGTTCCATCTGCTTATTTCAAAACTAGATTGCCTGCTCTGCCTCATGTCAAACAGCAAATTACCTTAATGCAGGCACCCAGTGTAAACAGCTGTGCATGCTTCATGAGGCTGCTTTCAGATGGCTCCAGCTCAGCACAGGCTGTGAAGTGACTGCATCTGGCATGGCCAGGACACTTCCTGGAGCTCTTTCCTGATGGACCTCTGCTGGTATCATAGTGTGGCAGGGTTGCTTTTCTTGCTGGTCTGGCTTTTTCCTGCCCTCTCAGTTGAAATGGAAGAGATGCCCAGGGCAGAAGAAAGTGTTTCTCCTTAATACAGATTTCAAGATGTACCATTGAGATGTGATGCTGACCTGATGTGATCATCATCTGTCTTGATCTTTCTCTCCTTCACCTCCTTTGCCTGTTGTTCAGGCAAAATCCCAACAATATAGATCCCTTCTGCCATGGTGAATCTTCTTTCTCCTTTCCAGATTTATTTCTTCCTTGTCTCTATGTTAACTGCATTCACAAACAGGCTTCATTTTGTAACTGGAAACCATATCAGTTTTAGAGTATGATCCAATTCCATGGCTTTAATGGTAGTGAAGAAACACACGGCAGAGGGGAGGTAAATCTGCCATGTGTTTAGGCACATGTGGGTCAAAAGATGCATCAAATGTTCTCTTTCTCTCTTGTATCTTACTAATGGATCAGATCCTGGATGAGGTTGAAAGGAGAAGGGGAATATCTTCTGCCTTGGTTTATCCATTTATGAGGAGTCTGATGGAATCTCCTTTTCCTGCACCTGGAAAGACAATCAAAGTCAAAACCTTTCTGCCTGGAGCTGGAAATGAGGTAAAAATCAACTGCAAACATTAAAAGTCAATGCCTTCCCCCTCACCATTCCAATACCAAACAGGAAAAGAAAACCAGGAGGAGACATATAGATACTGCAAGGCATGTGAGGTGGCACAACTCAAAAAGAGAAGTGCAGGAGCTGCACCACTGTTGATATGCTAATGCTAGTTCCCAGTGATGGTCGTAAGTCAGTTTATTGTTATGTATTTGTTATTTTAAGTTTATTAATACATTGTATTTAACGAAAAACCACAAATGTCCTAGCATGCCTGGCCTGCTGTTGTTAATAGACTACAGTATTGCTGGGCTTTATCACAGTGATAACAAACAAGTGCAAGTTTCCCATGCAGACTATTTGAACAGTTCAACGGCTGGTTGTTACTGCAAATCTTGTTACTGCTGGTCCTGGCCTTGGTAGGAGGAGTGACCAGTAGCATTTAAATGGCTTTTTTTGGCAATAAATGCCCTTTAACAGGCCCTCAAAGAAATAGTCTATATTTGGAAAAGCCTGTCGTAAAAGCTTTTGTGTGCACACATGTAATAGATTTCATTTCATTAGCTAGAAGCCTAGCATTGTACAACATATGCCTTACTGGAAAATAGCAATATTGGTGCCTTGCTTAAAAAGATTTTTGTAACTCAAGGCTTGCTAGCCATGCACCATGTCACATTCCTCTCTTTGCATGTCCTTATGCAAGTATATAGCAGTTCCACTCAGATAGACAAGCATCTAGAAGAAATATGCTACTGCAGATAGGAATAGAATATGGCCCAGTTAGTGAAAGCAGGAAAAAAATCCCCTCTGGGGTTATTTTACAGTCTTTAGAGTTAGATTTACAGTGCTATTACTATTTTTACATTGAATCATATTTTCTCCATGTGTAGTGTCACTGACTTCAATGGAGTGGGCCAGTAATGTCACTTGCTTTGAAATGTAAAGAGTTCCTTGTACAAGTCACTTGCAAGGCATGTTTAAGTAACAAGCATTTTCTTCTGGTAAAGCAAAGGAAAACTGAAAGGCTGACTGGTGTAACAGTGATAAGATCTGATAATGCTTTTTCTGATGTGAATATATCTGGGAACCATGGATCTGCAACTTCTCTGTCCTCTGCTCAAGCTTCTGAACTCTCCCAGAGAAAAACATTGAGATAATCCCAAACAAACAAACAACTCTTTTCTGGCTGAGCTTTGCTTTCTGTTGTGCTAGTACAAACTCGTTATTTAAATGGAATGTGCTGCCTTAATTAGGAACAGAATCTTGTCCTTCCATTGTGACTCCTCTGGCCTAAACAGAGATGATGATTAATTGGGAAGTAGACAGTATATTTCTTTGTGATGAGCAGACTAAAGCAGAATGCTCTGCCAGGCAACAGAAAACATCCATGGCATTTGTAAAAGCTGCTGTAGCTTGCATTGCATCCTACCCTGCGGCGAGATTTTAGCACTGGAAGTTTTTCAGTAGAACCAGCTCCTCACAATTGGGCATATAAACAGATTTGAGCTTGCAGTCCCACTGCTAAGGAATGGAAGTGATCACCTCTCCTGAATACGAGAAAGAGGTAGTCAGGCAGTGTTTCCTGAGGAGGTATTCATGGTACACCATCGCTCCACACTTTGATACTTACTGCTGTTTGGGGCAACAGTTGAGTGGTGGATATATAATACTCTGGCACCATCATGTCTCTGTATTTCAGGAGGCTTAAAACAATTCAAATCTGTACAAAAATACTGTTCTAACAGTGACTTTCTTTTTAGAGTCCTATGTTACTGATCATAAACTATTATAACTACACTAGTATGAACTGGTTTTGTTTCCAGGATCCTGTGGTCTTGGTCATATCCTTAAAACAATGTGTTTGTGAGGAATTTTTTAAGGACCACTCCACTTTAAACTCAATACAGTGTGCTTGTGGAATGTAGTGTCATGTGCATGAAAACATAAAAGTGGTCTAAAGCAATAAAGTGAAGGTGATTTTTGGACGTATGGGAAGGAGGAGATGTATATATGTTCCTGCTAATATGTCTTCAGAGATTTTTACATAGCTTCAAGTTGGCCAACTTCTCCCCTTTCCCTTCTGTTTCCTCAAATTCCTCAGTAGTTCATCATTTGCTCTCTTGCACTTCATATTTTTCTCTCTCTGTTACTCTCTTCATGTTATTTTTCCTTCTTTTTTCTGTCCTCTGCCTTCAAGTTCCACATCTGAGCATGTCAATTGCAGAGTAAAAGGAAGATATAATAAAGGAATCAAGCAAAAGGCATTTGAGAAAAGGAAGGAGAGGGCCTGAGGTCATGGATGAAGTATGAAAATTAGACTTTAAAGGGATGTCACAAGGCACCATCTAAGACCTTATCCTGACTCCCAAGTTAAGTATATACATGTACATATCTTTATGACAACAAAAAAGTTTTGAACATTATCTAATGAATTATGTATTGTAGAAGAGTGAAAACAAAGTAAATTTGGTTTAAATTTTGCCCAGCCTTTAAAGTTCAGTCCCTGGCTCTTATCTAGATGTGAATTTGAATTGCTAGCCAAGTTTAAAACCACATTTACCTTGTCTTTAGGGCTGTTTTAACTCTGTAAGTTTCTAGCTCCAGTGTTTCCAGTTTGTTACTTGCTTCATACTGTTCAGCCAAGCTTTACATCTCTGACAGAGTGTTTAGAAGGCAGAATTGTGCTTCCCTTGGAAACGACAGCAGATTTAATGTGCACAACTGTGTCCTGGGAAGGAGAATGACTTGATAGTGAACTGCATAACAAATACTTCATTTCTCTGGAGTGCTGTGCCTCCGGCCTCAGTCTTTAAAAGAGGATGGGGGTTGTTCTCTACATCCCTTCAACAGGAAAGCATGGAGCAGTGCTGGAGGGCCTGGGCTGGGGTGCCGGGTGCCCCTGGTGCTGTCAGGCCTGAGCAGTGATGCTGACTGATGTTTGTTGGATGTGTTCAGGTCATTGAGCTGCGGAGGCCCACAGACTCGCGCCTGGAACACGTGGACTTCGAATGCCTTTTCACGTGCCTCAGCGTTCGTCAGATCATCAGGATTTTTGCTTCTCTCCTGTTGGAGCGGCGTGTGATTTTTGTAGCAGATAAGCTTAGGTAAGTAGCAAAGGGACTTGAACCACACATTCAGGACAGTACTATTTCTGGATACCAAAATCTCTCTGTGGCATTTGAATAATTTTTACATCAATGAAGCTATTTGAATCAGGTGGGGCACGTGTTCACTAGCAGTCACTAGCTACAAGCCTCTTGCTCTACCTTGCTCTCCTATTTGTAAAATGGCAATATTAATAATCATCTGCTTCATAGTCAGCAAATGTTTGCACTGTTTTGAAGCAATAGAGTCCTAGCAGTATTTCGTTTCAGGTTTTGGAACAGAGTGCCTATAAACAGAAGAGATTGTCACTGAGATGCCTGACCCTGTGGCAAGGCAGGGAAGTGGCGTGCTGAGAGTTCACCTGGTTTGCTCCATGCAGTACAGCAAGTTTATGTTGAGACTTCAAAATCCTGCACTACCAAACCCATCTAGTGGGAGTGTTAAGCTGTTATGGTCCAACCCAACTAGTTAGGATATTTTTCCTGATGTTCACATGACCTGAAAACATCTCCTTTCTGAAGCTTCATCATGGGCTCCTCGCTACATCCTTTCAACATACCTCTTGCTTCCCTGCACTTTGATTGCAGTCTCCCCTCCTTGGCTTCTCTGAAGCATGAACTCATCCCAAGGTGTAAGGAGTGAGAGCAACAGGTCACAACTCCATATGGCCTTTACTAGGGAAATGGGAGCTCTGTGTAGGCTGCACTCCTGTCCCACAGCAAAGAATCATCCCTTTTTTAGAGGCTTGTGTAGTCCATATAGAAAAGTGTGGACATTGTGAAGAAGACTTTCTTTGCTGTGGCATGATAAATAATATAAGATGGCAAATAAAAATAAAGGCCATGATTTATTAAACTAAGGAACATCCAGTGTCTCTTAAAAGGACACAGAAGACTGTATGGGTGGTTAAAAACACAGATGGATCTACCCAAACAAACTCTGTTAAACACTTTATCAGCCCGACCTTCTCTGAATGGCTGCCAGAAATAATAGCTGCACTTAGAGGCCGCCAGTGTATATAATAGCAAAAATACTTTGCATAGTAAAAGCTTTACAACCTTTAGGGGAGAATTCTTTAAAGCTGCAGACCCTTCTCAGGTTATAAAGTCACTTCCTTAGCAGTCTTTTTTGTTGTCTAGAACAACAGGAACGTTCTATTTTGTCCTTTCCCTTGTCAGTAACCCTTAGTTTGAATGACCATTTGGGATGACTTAATTTCACATAAACTCCTGGTGAGACTTGTGTCCAAGGTTTCTGCAGTACTTCAGTAGATACGTGAGTCACACTATGAATATTGGGGCAGGTGGCCTTTGGAAATACTGTTGGTGTGTTCCTTCTGACTTCTTTTCTACAGCATGCTAAATTACATTGTTCTGTTTCGATTTTATCATTCATTTAGCAGATTTAGTGGCACCTACCAGTCTGATTGTAACTCAGAATGACATAGGTGTCTGTTCCTTCAAATGGCATAGTGATTTGAGTGGAAAAATCACAGAAATGGTACAGAGAAAATGAGGACTGTTCTGTGCTGCTGCTAACTGTAGCTCTGCCTTGGAATTCCCAGTTACTCCTGTGTAATGTTGTCCTGGTTTGGCAGAGTACCCCAAGCCTCAGTCCATGGACCCTCCGGCACAGTACTGTGGGAATAGCTTGCTGTAGGAGACATCCTCAGCCATGAGGTTTGGGGCAGAAAGCAGACATTCCCTGGAGTGTTTCTCTGGGATAGCCAATGTCATATTTTATTTCTGGGCACAGTTCAGAGTAAAGAAGCAACAATTATACCCATTTTGATGAGCTTAAGGCAGCTTGGCATGGTAAACAGTAAAGTTACCAATGCTGAGGGCTCATAGTAACCCAGAACTTCATCAGGCAACCAGGATTTTATACACATTGCAAGCCTGAGTGGAAGCTAACACCTCAGGCTTACCTTTCTGCTGATAGCTACCTAGTCCTACATGTCCCAGAGCAGAGGGTAACAGTGTCCGGCTTAAAGCAAATCACTACTGGTGTCCCTTTTGGCACACAGAAGCAGGGCACCAGGACAAGCAGGGCACCAGGACAAGCAGGCACCAGAAATTGTAAAGATCCCATTTGGTAAGCACCTATCCAAACATTGCACTCTGCTGCAAAAACTGTTGTTTCAGTTATGAGAGCAAGCTATCAGGTTAGGGGCCACTAGGAGATACTTTGAGAGAAGGGAGAGGGTTCAGCTGGATCCAAGAGGCTTATGAGGTTTTTGTGGTTGGTCCTATAAGAAGGGACAGAAGCCTTCTTACAAAATATTCATACACTTTATTATATCTGCATGTACCCTGTATTATATACATATATTTGTTTTGTTAAAAAGAGTATGACAAAAACTGATGTGGTAGATAAGGCCCTGGATTAAAGCTTGTGAATCCTGAGCTCTTTGAACCTGCTGTGTGATACATTCTGGAAATGCAGCTGCACTTTCTTACCTCTTGTCTGGTCTGTCTGGGATCCTGAACACTCTGGGATGGAGGCTGCGTCTTGCTCTGTGTGCCACAGCTCTGCTTGCTACAGTGTGGCCCCTTCTCAGCATGGGGATCTAGGAGGTGCTGTAAAATAGAAACTAATAATGAGTCCTTTGATAGAGGCCTGGAGAAAGTGACAGTGGATTTAAATTCAATACTTACTGAGGTTTCCATGGTTTAAATAGGGATGAAGTCTAAAATGAAACACTCTGGCTTTGAGCTAGTAACTGTCTGTCTTGGAACCTTTGCCTTGTCTGACGTGAATTTTGTTTATGGACGTCATGACTGAAACAGAAAAAAGAAGTGAAATACCTTACAGGTCCTGTCTGTGGGCCCAAAGAATGAGAGCAGGAAATTAAAAAGATTTTACAAGGGTTTGATTTGTGCGTGCAGCAAAAAAAAATAGCTTAGAAATAAATGATGCTGAGGTTTAGGCTTCAAACAATGAGATGCAATGGGCTTTTGTGGCTCCCTGTTTAACAGGTCTTCAAGCAATAAATGATTTCACACATTATACAAGTTTGGGTAAGTCATCTAGTGAAGTGAGATTCATTCAATAAACTGTTATTTATGGTTCTTATAATGCCTAGAATGTGAACATTTATAGTCCTTGATCTTTACGCAGAGGAGTTGCCATTTTTTAACACAGAAAGTGATGCTACCAGCAATGAAGAAACAACAGTAAAGTTTTGAATGACAGGACTGGGGGGTTGCCTTGGTTAGATACGTGTTTAGGCTTGGGATTTTTTTTTTACCCAGTAAGTTACTTGTATATTTTTTCTTCTTGGAAGTGACTGAATAAATCCTTGCACCTATTTGCTCACTTCAAAAATTAATTTGGATCTGTCAGTGACCTTTCAGTATTTTACTTCCCATGAATGGTCAAGAAGGCAGCAGAGAGATAAAGATAACAATAGAGAAGCCTGGAATAATAATTTAAAAAACTCATAAAGAGGTGACATAATGCTACAATTCCTTAAACATCTGCTGAAGGCACTACTGAAATGCTGTCACCTCCCAGTTCCAATCCCTGTCCCTGCTGGGAGCCCCTATATGTGTTCCCACCAATCTGCCTGTTCACCCCAACTCTGAAACAGTCCCATGGCTGCTAGCTGCTCTAGTGCAGTCTGCTGGGCTTTGAAAGGCTGGGCAGCAGATGCAAAATCAGTGGGTTCTAGGGCTCAGGGGACATTGCTGCTGTTGCAGGCACAAAGGTAGCAACAGAAAATAAATAGAAAGCAAACAGTGGAATAAAAATATTTCTCTGCTTGCTTTGGTTTTATGCTAGGGAAACAAAACTGTGGACGTGTTTGCTGAGGAGGTTGTCTGTCCATGTGTGTGAGAACAGTCTCTTTGCCTTTTTCCCTGAATGCTTGGAGAGGTGAAAGGAAGGCTTTGGGCCTCTTGGTGTCCCTTTGTTATAACCATATTTTCTTATGAATAAGACTCTTGCTCTAATCCACTATATTGTGAAGGACTCTCAGCATATTTTGCTTAAATTTCACTGTGGGTCCAGTCCAACAATAACTGGAGTAAGTGGGAGCATTTGGATGAGGCTTGTTTTTTGCTGTGGATCTAAATCCTAGAATATTCCTTTCAGTGGCTTTCTGAAGTCTTAGAGGCTGTTAGGGCTTCTACAGAGTCTCCTTGCTCTTGTAAAAGACAAAATAACTTTTCATTGTGTGAATTTTGTTTTTATATGAGATATTTCACCTACTTTCAGTGAAGTA
Source organism: Bucco capensis (assembly GCA_013396975.1). Lineage (NCBI taxonomy): Eukaryota > Metazoa > Chordata > Aves > Piciformes > Bucconidae > Bucco > Bucco capensis. The sequence goes on along the minus strand of VWZO01008936.1, from coordinate 980,284 downwards.
GGAGCATGGTCCTCAAGGAAAAAAAAACATCTCTGTTGACAGCAATGGGTTTTATGCTCCTAAACTATATAGGTGAATGTGGAAATGTATCCCAAGCAAAGCTCCTGTGCTGGGAAAGGGGCAGAGCAGGTTGCTGGGACTGGGGTGGGCAGGAGCATTGGGATGGGCACATTTCAGGATGGTATTGCCACTGAAAAGTGTCTATCATATACCATCCTTAAGCAAGAGCCAACTGAATTTACAGTATCTCATGAGATATTGTAAATTTGTGAATAGACCCACAAGTTTTTACTTGTGTGCGAGGGAGATCTGAGAGAATGAGGCTGAGGCAATGTGAGATGACAGCAAACTTCAATGCAGCTAAAGCTCTTGTGTATCAGTGCCTTCCTCCTTTAGGGACAACCACAGTTGACTTTGTCTTGCCAGTGAGAGTTTCCTTCTCTCCATATTTCTCTGTCCATCTGCCAGCACACATCCCCTGGCCCAAAACAGACCAGCAGCCTGTCACCTGTAGCCCACTGGGATCCTGCTCTGCAGCGCTTGCCCCAGGAAGTCAAGAGGTGATACTGCAAGCAGAAGCTAGGTACCTATGAGGTGGGAAGGCGTTATCCTGTTAAGGACAGAAACCTCCTTGCCCCTTCCCAAAGTATTTTGAACTGCCAGGAGGAATTTGTCTTCCAGCACAACTGTAGAAAGCCCAGGCGTATCCCAGACCTGATCAAAGGTTATAGGCTTCAGACAGAAACACTGACTAATACAGAAGAGAAGGATAAATATGTAAATACTGGGGTAAGTCATCCCGCAGGCATGTCTCTGTTAACTTTGTGGAGCAAAAGGGGAGCAGAGTGTGTTTGTGTTCAAGGGCAAAGGCTTTCAGAACAAACTATGGCATTCCCTAATCTCATGGACAGAGACAGCTTAGGACTGTCTGTGTTATGCCCAGGATGTTCAGGGAGCATTGACACTTGTCCTGCTATTTGAATCTGTTGTTTTGGGAGTTGTGAGGCCATGCTGGAAATCAGCACAAGTAACAGTTGAGAGGCAGCCTCCGTGCCTACCTAGAAAAAGAGCATTAGAGATCTTGTAATCTAGCAGACAAAGTCATAGCATGATGTTGTAGCTCAAGCTAAAACATGCAAATTTAAATAGGAGATAAGTGGCAATGTTTTAAGTAATAAGAATAAACTATTGTTCCTCGGCCCTGTAGCAAGGTCAAGTGGAAAAGCAAGAGTAGCTGAACTTTTGAACAGTTTATTAAAGTGAAAGTTCCATGAATTGAAGTCAGAGAAAACAAGTCCAGAAACTGAGTTGTAACCACTGTGTTCAACATAAAAAAAAACAACAAAAAACAACCTCCTACCTGGGATCATCAGTGACACAGAGGAATTGGTGTCTGAGCTATCAGTAGTAGTCACTGGACTGTGTCCCAAAATTAACTGCATCGCTGGTGGCCCACTGATAAAGAGCTGCAGCACTGCTTTTCCCAGGCAGGTGAGGCCATACTTACGAGAATTTTACAAGCTTGGGTTTTTTCAGACTGCACTGTAGAAAGCACCAGATAAACCTTGAAGTGTGACTCATTTCTTGCAAAATAAGGTTTGTGCTTGGCTTGTTTTCATGGGGGGAAAAATAGCCCTCAGATCCCTCAAATGGTGTTAAGTAGCTACACTCTTTAAGTATAGTTAAAAAGATTCTGCAAAGGACAGTAACTGATAATTGGTCTGATGTGATGTGGAAAATATGCAGTCTGTGCCCCCTTCTCCCTGCCAGTGGTATCGCTGAGGCCTTGTTTGCACTCCATGAGATATCACAAGGGTCACTTGGCAGCAAACGTGTCAGCATTCGTATTAGGGGAGCTACTGTGACTTGACTTTGCCTTTCTCCTATCAGGTTAGGTTCTCACTTCGGTATCAGGCTGCTGCTTGCTCTGTGTGGGAAGCCTGATGTGGGAGGTGAGGCTGACTGGCACGATGCAGCAGCAGTGCTCCTGGTTTGCTAAGTCACTCACCCACCCTGGGAAGTGTTCACCTCTTGAATATTTTTCCTTTTCGAGCTCCTGTGCAGAGTGAAGGATTTTCACCTGCTTCTGGACTAAGAGTGAGTCATTAGCTTGCTGCTAAGGCTGGGTAGTACATGTTACAGTCCATGACAGACAGGGGAGATCTCCCATCTGTGCTTTAGAGAGCTCTTTACCCAGTTGCAGAGATGATCTGTAGCAGTGTTTGTTGTAGTGTGTGTAATGATTAAGTTATGAAGCTGCTGCATTTGACTTGACCTAATGCACTTTGATCCTTATGATCCTCACATGAATTATACATGTTCCCCTCCATGATCACATTTATACTAGGGAATTCCCTATTTTTTCTAGACTCTTAGGAGCAGAGCTTTCTATTGGCAGGTGTTTCCCCTGACATTAAGAGAAAAAGTAACCTAAAATATGCACTTACAGATTTGTCCATATTTCCTGAAAAGAAGGATGTTATTAATCAGAACTACATTATTATCTGTGTGCGTTGTGATCTGATTTAAATAGAAGTGGAAAAAGAAAAGGTCTTTGAGGCTTCATTTCAGCAAATTATTTCAGCATCATGAAAGTAAATAAAGACTGAAGCTTGTGCTGAAATGCTTTGCTGAATCAAAGCCTAAACCAGTATTTTCCCTGTCCTCTCTTGCTTTGTTTTAATTGGTGAAGTCAGGTATGAACACACTATAATTCCTGCTGCTTTGTAATAATTGGAAATATTTTTTTCTATCACTGTCCAGATAAATTAGTGTATTAGAATTAATTTGGGTAAAACAGAAATAAGCTGAGCACAAATTCTGGTGTTTGTTTTGACCATAATATTCCATCTCTAGCATGCAGGTAAATATAACTGTTGTGGAGAAAATTTGTCTTTTCAGATTGAAAATGATTCCTGATAGAAACTGTGGTGTTGTGTCTGTCTGCTTATCAGCAGGCTGTGACTAGAGGGGCAAGGGGGAAGCAGTGCAAAAGTGGCTCAAGTGTAAGAGCACAGGACAGCCTGTAGCTGACAGAGCAGAGATGTGCTGCTGGCTTTAGCAGAAGGCTGCCTCTTACCCTCAGCAGCTCTACAGCCAGAGCATCCCAGGCCAGCAGAATAGTCCTTGTGCACGACTCTGGCAGCACTTCCCCTCTGAAGTAAGTGATGGTTTGTGCTCCTCATTAGTGTGTGACTCATGCAATGGTTTGGTTTCTTGTGCCCATGTATGAAATCACCTGCATATAAGTAATATAGGAAGTGTTTTCCAGTGGAATGACAGCTAGAACATTATGCAGTGTTCCTGTAAAACTGCAGAGACCAAATGAAAGCCCTGCTCTCAAAACCAGCTCTCTGGATTAGCAAAACTGCCCTAGGCTATTAAAAGTGAAAATATTTTGAAAATCTAATTTCTTGGACTCTTCTGATCCTTTACTTTGTGTGCTTCACACACCTTGAAGAAAATAAATCACCTGACCTTACTTACTTCTTATAAACAAGAACAGTGGGACAGTGTGTGGGTTGCACATCTTGGAAGGAAATCTGGAGCAGGCTTGATTTCCCAGAGTACAGCTTGCTTTTTTAATTTACCAAACACACTTCTCATGAATAATACCCTTTTAAAATGATCTGAGCCGTATTTTAGATATTTAAACTGGGAGTTCCCTTACACTCATCTTCTCTAAACTTTACCTTATGGAATGTCAAACCCTCACACTGAAGTGAAAGATGTGCATCCTTTCTAAATATGAATCTTTCCAGCTATGGAAGAGATACAGGCACACAAGGAGTCGATAACAGTGTGTGGGCCTCTGCATGAGCAGTGTCTGAGAGGGAGAGAGTGAGGGCAGCATGCAATTCTGGGGACTAAAAGTTCAGAAGGGAGTGTTTCCTGGGGGTCAGCCTGAGAGGTCTCACAGGGAAAGACTTTCTGAGGTGAATTTTCAAAAACTGTGCAGAGGCTGCAAATGCAGAGGCTGAGGTGCTGACAAGGGCACCAGTGTGACCCACAGGGTGCAGGCAGAGCAACGTGCTGCCACTGGACACACTTGCTGCGTTCAGCTGCTGCCTGGTCCTAGCCAGCTCCCAGGAAAGCTCTGCAAGAGAAGCCAGTGTCCTGGGCTGGAGCCTGAAGCCTCCCCCAGCGTGGGAATAGCACACAGGGGAGGATGCAGAGGCTGATTTACGTCACCACACTGTGTGTAAAACAAGTTACTAAAGGGCATTCTATAGAAAGGAAAGGAATACTAACTGAATATCAGAAGAATGTTTGTCTTCCTGCTTTTAGCTTAACATGGCTCTTTTTTTAGTCACACAGTTAAGATGACTGAATTTGTAGTAGTTGAAAATGGCACAGAGTCATTAAAGTGAGCTTGAGAAAGTGCTGGGAGTCTGTACCATGCACCGCAGCTCTTCTGAAACACACCACTGTGCTTGACCCTCAACACCAAAATATGAGGTAATGGCAGTACCATTGCCTGCTACAAAAGGAATAAATCAAAGCAGAGCATCGTTTTACAAGATGCTTGTGCCAGGCAACATATATTATAACAACATGCTGTGATTGGTAGATCTTAAAGGAAATGTCAAGTAAAACTGAACCAACAGATTATCTGCAGTAAAAGACAAGCATTTGCTCTTCCCCAGCCTTTTCTCTTTGTCCTCTGATTGTCACTTTTCCCATTCAGCAAATGTCAAAGGTTAATCACTGATGGGAACAAACAGGTGAAATATTTCTCTTGGCCTTGATAGAATCCACAAGTAGATATGCTTGTGAGTGTTATTCCAGTGGAGGTCTGATGCCACCTAAAGCCTCCAACAAGTCTTGCAGCAGCAATCAGCATTTCTCCCCAGCATTCTCAAGCAATAACTGCTCTGAATTTCTTAGTTATTTACAATTCGTTCTGGCTACATTAAACAGAAGCTTGCACTGTGAGAAAATCAGCTCTGTCACACTAAGCTGGGTAAAAATCCAAATTTCTGTCATTCTCAGCTTGTGAGAAGCAGGCATTGTAACTCAATCCAAAATCAAAGCTCTGAAATGGAGAGCCTGTCTGTATTCCCCTGATGCTAAAACTAGCTTGGTAATGATATGCCTTTATTTTTAACATTTGAAGACCATGTGTCTGTAAAAGGGAATCACATTCAGTGGATGGATGGATAATGTATGCAAGACATTTTCATGAATGATATCAAGCCTTAATGTTTTGGGGATACCAGTGTATATTTTGAAGAACTTTACTGAGCAGGGTTAATACTTTTATCACTAGATTTGGTCAATAAGCCCATTAAAATGTATTACAATAAAACTGTGCTGTTGTCACAAAAATAAACAAACTTTGGAAAAACATTGCTTTTACTAGGTTTCCTTTGGAGTAAATATTGATTGTTGGGGTATACATCTGAGTTCACAGATTTTCATTAGGATTTTTTTTTATATTTCATTTTAGTTTTCATTTTCTCATTGGTGCACAAGTGCTTGACATAAGAGCATCAATATTATGTGGCTTTACTACTGGTGTGTACATAACAGCTCAGAATTGAAGTTGCTTTTGGATTTTTAAGCATCATTCAAAGTGACTGCTATTGAGTGCACTTGGGAACATTAAACCTAGTCTTCTAGATCAAAGGATCTCCTGACTGCTCTAATGAAACAAATTAAAGTTACCTGGAGGTGAGCACAGGAGGAACTACCACACTGCACCCTACAGAGTAGTAGGGGACTGTCAGAAGCAATAGTAGGGCAGCCTCCTGGGCAATGGGCTCTTACCATGCCAAGTTTATCAGCAGGCAGCAGGTGTTCTGGACAAAGAACACCCTCTCCTAACCTGGTTGTTCCTCTCTCTCCAGCACCCTCTCGAGCTGCTCACATGCTGTGGTGGCACTGCTGTACCCCTTCTCTTGGCAGCACACCTTCATTCCTGTTCTGCCCTCATCCATGATTGACATCGTGTGCTGCCCTACACCCTTCCTGGTGGGACTGCTCTCCAGCTCTCTGCCCAAACTGAAGGAGCTGCCTGTAGAGGAGGTAGGAGCTGGCACTACAACTGTGTGCCTGGAGTAGAGCTCTCCTTACCCTGGAGAGGGCCTGCCAGTCACACATAAATCCTCACATGTTTAATTTTTAATCTGCCTCTTTGTTTTTTTTCCTGCCTAGTTCTCATGCGTAACTGCCTCTTGGTAAAACTATAGTAGTAGGTTTAGCTTTTGCTGTATTTTACTCCTCTCCCCATACCTGGCACCTTGACAGAGAGAAGTTAATGTTAACCTGGTACATAAATAAGTATGTACAGTGCAAATATTCTGATTTGTTCTGATTTTGTTGTATCTGGAACAAGAAGAGGAAGACATGAAGTGCCATCTGCTATGACACCTAGTAATGCTGATGGAAATTGTGCATAAAGCCATAACCAGCACAGAAAATAAAACCTTTAAGGCTTTTTTACTTCTAAAACTTTGTTAATACTACATTGGAAATCAAATGAGAGTTGCAGTTGGTCACCTCTGCCAGTAAAATATCACAAAAATACAGAAGGGCACACTCTTCCCTCTTACTCCTGTTAGTTTCTTGTAAGTTTTCTATGAAATTTTCTTTTCTTGCGCTTGCTTTCAAGGCTCCCTGTGCCTCTGGTCCATGTAAATCTCTACTCTGTTTTCCTCCCTCTTTCTTAACATTGCTCTCCCAGACCTTCCCAGCTCAGTTTTTCAGCTTTGCTGCTTCATTATCATTTATATTTCATACTCTTGCCCTTCAGAAGCCCTCCTGCCTCAAATGACACTGTTTTCATTAAGCCCCTCTGAAACACTTTCCATCTGCACCTTAACATAAATGGTTAGCAATAACTTGCTTATGTTTAAGAAAAAATACTTGCCTAACCCTTTTAGCTTTTTTTTTTTTACCTATTAACCCTGTATGAGATCTGTTGTATCTAACTATGTTAAATTAGATGTTAAACTCCAAAGAAAAATTTCACCTTGTTGTTTTATAAAGGATGTAACCTGTTGTTTCACAGTAGGAATTTGATTCATGTTGAGGCTTGGGACCACTCAGATGTTCTTTTATTATTAAAAGGCAGACACAAATGAATGCTTTCTGTCTCTTCAGACATACTTCACTGTAGTGTTTTCTTTTCTTTAGGCTTTGATGGTTAACCTGGGATCTGATCGTTTCATCAGACAGGTAAAGGGCAGCTCAGAATGTTGTCATGTAGTCTAACAAGCTGTTTGCTCCTATAGCATGGTTAGGTTTCATTAATCTGGCAGGAATTGTGCAGTGGGAAATAGAGTAGAAACAAGAAGAGCTCATTTTCTGTTTCACCTGCAAATAAGTACTTGGAAAGGGGACTCAGGCTATGATTGTCAAAAGAAATCAAGAGCTGTTTTCATACTGTGAAGATCCAAAGGTAATAAAGTCATGCTAGCAAAAAAGCTCACATTCTTGGAGGTGAAGAGGATAAAAACTGCAAAGAAAAAATTCAGAGTTGGAGAGAAAAGGTGAAGAATAGTTCAGTGTGGTAGAAAAAGCAGGAGGAACAGTATCAAATGCTTTACTGAAGTCCAAAGAGATTAATTATATCTACTGCCTTCCCTTGATCAACTAGGTGGGTTACCATGTCATAAAAGGAAATCAGGTTTGCAAGCAGGACTTACCCCTCATGAAGCTGTGCTGACTATGGCCAATAATTAATAATATATTAATATGTTAATCTTATGTTATATGATCATTACATGTAGATTTTGATTGTTTTGTTTATGTAGGCATGAGAGTTTCAGATAAGTAGATATAGAATGCTTTTAAATTCTGAACCTTGCAAAAGTATTTGCTGTATAGATTAATGTGATCTAAAGTTGTTTTTTTTCCCCTCTGTCAGATGGATGATGAAGACACACTATTACCTAGAAAACTGCAAGCTGCTCTGGAGCAGGCTCTAGAGAGAAAGAATGAATTGATAAATCAGGATTCAGATAGTGATTCAGATGATGGTAAGTTCATTTGGAAACAGGGACTTGTATAAACATGCCTGTAGGTAGTATTGTGATTTTCCAGGGGGAAAAAAAAAAAAGGGGAGATTTTAGTACTTGGATACCTTTTGCAATATCAAAGATAATCTCTGAGCACACAGAGATTACACCTCCAGTAATCCATTGTCAGCCATCTATTTTTTTTGTGTGTAAATGACACGTGCTGCCATGAGTACTTCTAAACCTTTACTCAAACAGAAGTTTGCAGTTATCTTGGCCCTAATTCAATGCAGATAACTACATATGCTTCAGGGTGTGTCTGAGTTGGGAATTGCTCTTGGCATGGCGCTTGGTGTGTTCAGGAGAGAGAAGCAGGTACCTCTAGAAAACAGTTCGTGTGTAAGAGGGGCTGAGTTGCCTCTGAAGGTTCGTATTTCTTTCCAGCAATTATAAAAACAGCCCAGGGTGAATTTAAATGCCTGTGGTTAAAAGGTATGAAACAGGCCTCTAGTCAGTTTTTGAAATTTATTTATAGTGTTACGTATGTAAAACTATTTTCACATCTCAGAAATGGTGAAAAACCGAATTCTGCAACACACTCTTTTTGATCCTTCTTGGTAAAGGCTTATTATCCCCAGAGCAAACCTTTTAATTCTGAGTCATTCAGAAGCTTCTTAAGAAAACTTACTCAAGAGTTAAAAAATGAGGTATAATTTTGATGAGGCACCCACACAATTTTTAATTTTCTGAGCTCTTTCCTGGGGACCTGTATTTCTCATTGACTCTTGCTTATGGAACACCAACTCTGCAGACTGGTGCTCTTGATCACAAAGCTGTTACCCTCTCTGATGTACAGCCTGGTCTGCAGGGAGCCAGTACAACTCCTTTCTGTCATTAGCATGGTATCAGTACCTAGATGACAGTGCCTGGCCCCATGTGAATGACAATGCTGACAGCTCTGGTAGGGGCTGATTTTGGTATCTCTTTGTTGCCTTATTTTGCAGAATGTAACACCCTGAATGGGTTGGTGTCCGAGGTTTTTATCCGATTCTTTGTGGAGACAGTTGGCCATTATTCCCTGTTCCTAACCCAGACTGAGAAAGGAGAACGTGCCTTCCAACGGGAGGCCTTCCGTAAGTCTGTGGCCTCCAAGAGCATCCGACGCTTCTTGGAAGTTTTCATGGAATCCCAGATGTTTGCAGGCTTCATCCAGGACAGAGAGCTGAGAAAATGCAGGGCAAAAGGTAAGGGTGCTTTTCTCTCCTGCATCACAGGTTACTTGTGTTTGCACAGGCCCCTTGGGAGCCCCTCTGGAGAGAATTTGGCATGGCTGACAAAGTTCCCAAAACACACTGTCCCCTTCGTGTGGGCATAGGCTGTAGCTGTGCTGGTGGTAACACGATGGTTTTAACCAGAAGAATAGTGACATCTGAGTGCCTCAAGTCACTCAAAGGCGAAACCAGGAACGATCTACGAATGGCACAGCCCACCCGCGCTGGGAACCGCCCCAGGGGCTGCCTGCCGCTGCTCGCTGAAGAAAAACGCGGAAGCAGCCGTGAGGTGGAGCTCAGCGAAGCCGTGGCTCACCGCACACCTCCCGCTACGGGGCGGGGCGGCCACGCGTGGCGCTGCGGTGCCCCCTGCGGGCGCTTGCGCGCACCGGCAGGAGTCGGGCTCGGGCCTAGCTGAGCGGGTGCGCCGGCAGCCCGCACCCCCTCGCCTGCTGACACCGAACCCGTTACCCTTCACATAACACCCGGGAGTCGTGAACGTACGAAGTTGGGAGTGTGCAAAGGGGCTGGGAGAAGGACCCGGCCCGACAAAGCCAGCCCCAGCGCCTCTTCCTCCCCTCTTCCACAGGCCTCTTCGAGCAGAGGGTTGAACAGTACTTGGAGGAGCTTCCAGACACGGAACAGAGTGGAGTAAACAAGTTTCTGCGAGGCCTTGGTGAGAAAACCTTTAGAAATATTTCTGAAATTAATTTTCGTGTATTTTTAATTTTTTTAAAATTTCATAATGCCTTACCTGAGGTGAAATCAGATAGTCAAGCAGTTTGTGTGATAGGAAAACAATGAAAGAATTCTTGGAACTGAAAATCTTACATTTAATTTGATTCAGGGAGTGCTTGGGTTGTATTGAACTTGATGGTGATGATAAGGTTGAGTGCTCGTGGCCTCAACTTGTACCGGGGGAGGTTTAGATTGGATATTAGGAAAAATTTCTTCTCTGAAAGGGGGTTGTTAGGCATTGGCCCAGGCTGCCCAGGACGTGGTGGAGGCATCATCCCTGAGGGCATACGTTTAGGAAACGTATAGATGTGGTGCTTAGGGACATGATTTAGTGGTATGGTGGTGATAGGTAGATGGTTGGACTTGATGATCTTGGAGATCTCTTCTTTGATCTTGTTAACACTTCGATTTTTCACCTGGGAACAAGGGAACCAAACCATAATCAAGGAGGAGAAAATGAAGGCAGCTGACCACTCAGGATTCTGTTAGCTGGCAGTCCCTGCTGGAAGTTACTCTACAGCAATTTGCATTACAAATTAAACCCATTTGCTAAGTAACTTCTGATTGCACTTGGCTTTTTAGCATATGGTAGAGACTGATGGTGTGCTTTTTTAGGAAACAAAATGAAGTTCCTTCACAAGAAGAACTGACTTCTTTCTGCTGAAATGCCAACCCAAAGACTATTGATGACACTGCGTGTGAGACAGCGGCAGCGTTTCAGTGTGATGCGGGAGGAGAGCAGAGCAAGCTGACCACAGCTTGAACCAATGACTGATGCTGTTAGTGTGCCAGATGATGGCTCCTTTATGTATTTGGATAGAATTTGTACATAATGTGCTGTAAGCTTTTGTAACTTGATTTTGTAATGGAGCAAGGAAAACTGTGGTAAATATTTGTATATTCCTGAGAATAACAGGTGCTTTTTTTCTTTAGTATGAATTGAGTTATGCTTGGTGCAAAAATGAATAGCTGATTATGTGCAGCTGACTGTCTCAGCAGAACCACTGACTTCACGGGATGTCTGTGAGAGCTACACTGATGCCTGGATACTGCGGGGTGAATGAACTTGGGTCCCTGGGAGAGGTTGTACACACGAGGGCTGCTTTGTGCTGCAGTTGGTAGTTTTTTTTCTTCTAATTAATTTTTAAAAAAAAAAGATAACAAAGTAACTTGATAGTAAGGTACTTGGTTCACAGTACAAAACTTCACTTGGTTTGAACTCTGGTCAGCAAATTACTTGTAATCGATTCTGCACTAAGACTGCTAAACCTGAGGGGATCTCAGTTCTCTGACATGCAAGCTGCAACGAGTAGGTACAGTACATCCTTTCCTAATGTATGTATGTATGGTTTTGAATAAACTCTGTAAATATACCTGTTTGTTTATATTCATTGCAAACCTCTTCAGTTTCTGATGTTCAGTAGGTTCAAACCCAGGAACTTGCCTGTGATTTTTAATGAATTTGTAATTAAAATACAAAATGATTACTAAGAACCTGTCTTTTACTAGGTTTGCTATTTCACAACATGTAGTTTAATTTTTCTGCAGTGTTCTTCACTAGAGCTGAGACAAGGCATGTTAACTCTAGCCTAGCAGAAGCATCTCTTAAAACTTTTTTTAATTTGCTTGGGCTATCAGCAAATTACTTTTTGTCATTGTACCACAGATACTGCTCCTGAACTATGGTGTTGTCAGGTTGGTTTTGCACTGTTTGTTACATGATCAGAGACATGTTACATGATCAGCAGGCAGCCTTTGCCTAAATTTGTGATGAGCTGATCTCCTACATTTCATGAGAGTCTTGCTTTAGGTGGTGTTTCCCTTTCAGTGAAGGCTCTTCAGCAGGATAGGAATGGTTAGCTTTCCATGGGCCTCTGCACAGCTAGGAATGTTGCCCCAGTACCACAGGCATCTTTGATCTGGTAAGATTCTGTAAGTTTTCCTTCAGTCTGAAGAAGTTGTAAAATATTTGAATGTACTTGAATGTCTGACAGCTCATGAAAAATAGCTAAAACTTCTTACCTTTAAGAAAATCACCAAAAAACCCCAAACAAAACAGTGTGGTTTTGTTCATTTGCAGCGTGATTTCTTTAGCTAGATTGGCTTTGAGGCTTGCGCAGTTCCTAACCTGACAGTGGTTCTGGTTTGCTATCAGCCTCATAGAATAAAATAGAGGGATTAGTCACTAAAAAGGTGAAGTCATTTCCTTTTTTTTTTCATAATTCCCTCACACTCATGTATGTACAAAAGCTTTTTAAGTGTATATGAAATGTCTACAGATTACCAAGTTCTTTTGGTTCAGTGGAAATGTAATCACAATTGTTAGTTTCTGTTAGTTTTCCTCTGTAATATGCTGCCAGTTCCAGAAAGACTTCTATATGTAGTGGAAGGAGTAACTTCATTTGTACAGGTGGATTCTGGCTATTTTAGAAACAACAGCTGCTAGTAAATATATGGGGGAACTTATTTCTGAAGAAATATATCTGTTAAGAAGATGATGGCTAAGATGTGATCATGGGCTGAAGGCACTGCTGCCCTGGAATGTATATGGGTGTGGCTCTGGAACGTGCATCTCCCACACCAAAGCTGTATTCTTCCACCTGCACTTTAAAAATCTAAGTAAAAAGCTTTTAAGCTTGTTACCCATCAACATGTCATTTGTTTTTGTAATGTGACTCAGAAGGTTGTACCAGGCAAGGGGAGATGGTTTTTCAAAGAAATTTTAGATGTGTTCTTGATCCACAAACTGTGCCTATAAGAAACAATCCTGGTGTTACCTAGAGGTCTGTTTGAAAGGATCAGATGAACAAAAAATGATGAGTTTATTACTCTTCCCTCCTATATTAGTTGTTAAAACTAACAGTGTTCCTGAGCATGGACCATTACTAGTGCAGTATTTAATGGAAAACAAATCCAGTACCCAGACCCATGTTTTAAATGGGTAAAGATTCGTTTAAAGTCTTACACTATAAAATATATAAAAAAACCCAAGCTTGAGCTACAACAGTGTCCAAGAACTGTTACTGTAGTGTGGCAGACAGTTGTGTTTAAGTATATAGCATTTATTTTTCCTTTATCATAGCTGCATATTTAATAAAGTGACCAAGCCTGCAAATTTTCCTGAGCTCTGCTCAAAAATCCCACTTTTGCTACCGCTCACAGAGGGAAGCAACAGCAAGCTGTCTGGAGTTAGACGGAGCGGTACTTAACACTGCCTGCTCAATTCCCGCCCTGCTCAAGGGAGACTGGCCGGAGCCCTTCTTGCTCCGTGGCCAGCGCAGCCTGCCGGGGAGCCGCAGCCCAAGGACCGGTATGTTCCCTCGGGAAGCCGCGGGTGACCGGCACTCACTTCAGGAACCAGCACCCCTCTCGCCATAGCGCCTACACTCGCCTTTCTGGTTGCTCTGGCTTTGCCCGGGTCTCTGACAGGCTCTACCGCACGCCCCCTGGCCACGCTGCGGATCTCGCGAGACACAGCGCCCTTTCCAGGTGCCTGAGGGCAGCCTCGCGAGAGCTTGGCCCCACTTGCACCCCCGCCACGCCTTTCCCTGCTCTCGCGAGTGCTCCGCTCTTTCTTTCCCGTCGCGCACGCCGACAAGATGGTGAGTGCTCCCGCTGGGGCTATGCCGGGCCAGGCCGGACTGGGGCCCCCCGCGGTCGCCGCCGCTCGTTCCCGCGGCGAGCCGTGGAGGGGGAGTAGCGGGAGGTGGCAGGGAGGCACTTCTCCGAGCCTGCAGCCTGCTTAGGGTGCGGCAGGGAAGAGCGGGGTGGTGAGGCCTTTTAGGCCTGGGCAGCAGCGGCGCCTGGCTGCGTGGCTGCCGAGGGAGCCGCGGAAGGGCGGGTGGTAGGCCTGCTTCTTGCTGCCCATGTAGCTCACGGCTGTTCTCCCGCTTTCCCGCAGCCTTCCCGACTAAGGAAGACCCGGAAGCTCAGAGGACACGTTAGCCACGGCCACGGCCGCGTTGGTGAGTGGAGAGGCGGCCGCTGGCAGGCTGAGGCCCCTCCGTGATTGCGTACCCATCGGTACCTGCCCAATACCGAGAGAATTCTGCTGTTCTTAACAGGTCGCAGAAGAATGCGACTATGGGTGCAGAATGCCCTGCATGCTGTAGGTAGTAGTGAGCAGTACTGAGGGCTACAGCATATATGCATAGATGCTTATGCTGTGGGGCCAGATGCCACAGTGATGGGCTGATCCGAAGTCTTGTACTTTATTTTAGGCTTCACTACATTTGTGGTGCTCAGGTACTTGTTTGACATCTTAAGCTTATGGGACAGTGGTGTGTCCCTTCTAATTCTTTGGCCATTCCTGATTTCTTGACCCCTACTTGTGCTAGCATTGGTGTCTTCCTGTACTCCTTGAAGCATGCTGTTGTTATTTTTTTTTCTCTTACAGGGTTAGTTTTTTTATCTTACTGAATTGATTTGATTCAGAATAGGGCATAGAATCAGAATAATTAGCTATATTTGGAAATGAACATGCATGTAAAATAAAGTATTATGTTTAATATTCTTTGTGTAACAAACTTCAGTTTTTCTTTTCAGGCAAACACAGGAAACATCCTGGTGGGCGTGGTAATGCTGGTGGTTTGCACCATCACAGGATTAACTTTGATAAATAGTAAGTTAACATTTTAAATATATACTAGCAAAGTGTATATTCCTGAAGTAGAAAAAAATAATTTCTGTGTGAACAAACAAAATTTCCTGCAACCCTATGTGTTTTCTCCTCTTTACAGGAAGTATGGTGTTATAGCTGCAGTCAGCTGATATCCCCATTTATGCAAAAATCCAAGGCTTAAACCAGGTGTCTTTTTAAGAGTTAAGTGTGACATTTGGTAAAGTTAGAATTATAGACTCATTCAGGCTGGAAAAGACCCTTGGGATCATGGAGTCCAACCATTAACCCTACTCTACAGAGTTCACCCCTAAACCCTATTCCCCAACATCACAAAGTTGACCAAACTTGTCTGTTATAACATGGTTCGTGCTTAACAAGGCACGCACAAAATGTTATGTAAATTCAAACTGCTGTGTTAAATCCAAAGTGCACCCTTTTAGCTGCATACTGTGAAGGGTTCTTTGTCTTCACTTCTTGCCGAGACTAGAGTCACATCTGGATACTGCTGTTGTCCTTGTGTGCTGGAGTACTCGGACAGTAACCACTAATCTTTATTCACTGGCTGTGACCATGCTTGACTCAGTCAGTCACCAGGTTAGTGACAGAACTGCTGAAAATCCTCAGGCAGTGCAGCGCTGCCTGGATTCATGGAGCTGGGGTTTGCATGGGAAATGCAGAGCTGGACAGACCAGTAAGGGGGATTGTGAGTTCAAGAGAGAACAGACACTTCAAGAGAAAATAATTTTCCCTTGGTTGGGATACTGGTGATAATTAAATATATATGTATTAATGTCAGTGAAAGTATAATGTGATATTTTCATCACTTTCATCAAAGATGTGTGTTTTGGTGTTAATTTGTACTCTTACATCTTCAGGATGATTTAAAAGTGTGATCTAATAAGGAATGTGTTTCTTTCAGTCACCCAGGTTACTTTGGAAAAGTAGGTATGAGACACTATCACTTGAAGAGAAACCAAAAGTTCTGTCCTACTGTCAATTTGGATAAACTATGGACACTTGTCAGTGAACAGACTCGGCTCAATTACAAAAAGAACGAGGCTGGACTGGCCCCAGTCATTGATGTTGTGCGCTCAGTAAGTTTCTGTTCATGGTGATGTGTAACTTAGCTTTGTCTGTCCAAGTAGGAAAATGGTGAACTGTAAATAAGCTACAGTGGTTGAATGTTTGTGAACTTCTGAGTGCAAATATTTTGGTATATAAGTAGTTACACAAATACTTAATGGTGTTACATTTCCTCCTGTAAGAGTTTTTTCTCATGTATGTATGACTGTGGACAGGAACTTCCATTATTTGGTAAGGTGGCAAAAGATTACATGTTCGAAGTGTTACTGAAAGCATGTATAAAAAATATGGCAGAGGGAGTCTCTCCTCTGATATCGAGACTAGAGTCACATCTTAACACGTGTGGTTGTCTTGGTGTGCTATAGTTCTCGGACATAAACAACTGATCTCTATTCACTGGCTGCGATGTCTCGTATCTCAGCCAGCCACCGAACCAGTCACATGAACTAGTCTGCCAAGGGCATGTGTTCTGAATCCCAAATGAAGGTGCCTGCATTGGCCAGTTATGCCACTTCTGACAGGTATAGAATAGTCCCCTCTGTTCCGAAGTACTAACTGAAGAGCACCAGGCAGAAGTCATTGGGCAGTAGAGAGTCTTGGAAGTACAGCCAGCTGCCTTTCAGAAAAGTGGGGAAAGGTTGGTGACTTCTTTAGCAGATTTCACAGTGTTTTGTGTATATGGAGTATGAGGAAAAATCCAGCTTCTAAATTCCAGGAAAAGTTCAGTTTACAATTTCTGTTCCCCTCTGCAAATGCAACACCCCTGGGTCCTGCAGGGTGTTCTTTCATTTGTTCCAGTTTTGTGTTGGAGAAAGACACTGAATGAAGTCATGGTGATTGTGGGTTTTAAATGATGTAACAAGAGGGAATGGGAGCAAGTTGGACCACAGGAGGTTTAGTATTAACACGGGGAGAAACTTCTTTACAGTAAGGGTGACGGAGCACTGGAACAGGCTGCCCAGGAGGCTGTGGAGTCTCCTTTGGATACATTCAAGAGCTGCCTGGATGCATTCCTGTGTGAGATCTAGGTGATCCTGCTCTGGCAGAAGGGTTGGACTAGATGGTCTTTCTAGGTCCCTTCCAACCCCTAACATTCTGTGATTCTATGTATCCTAAGAGAGGTCTGAATGGAGGAGCTTGCAAGCTGAATACAAACACTTTTTTCTTTTTTTAATCTTTCTAGGGCTACTACAAAGTCCTGGGCAAGGGGAAGCTGCCCAAGCAGCCTGTAATCGTGAAAGCAAAGTTCTTCAGTAGAAGAGCAGAGGAGAAGATCAAAGAAGTTGGTGGTGCCTGTGTGCTTGTGGCATAAAAGCCTTTGTTTTATTCAGATTTTTTGAATAAAGACAATGTGTAAAATGTGCTCATTTAAATACGTTTCTGGGTTTTTTCCCCCTTACTTTTACTCTACATACTTGAGTCTTTGCTTAGTTACTTCTGGGAGCGGGCGTGCCCTGCTAAGCGCTGCGGAGAGCTGCGCTCGGCTCCCTGATGCTCGGCATGGGGCGGCAACTTCCGGTGATGTACGAGGGCCCGCCCCCAGCTGTCACTCATGGCTGCTGGGCGCGCATGGGCAGCGGGCGGGAGGTGGCGATGGGTGGGCGCGCGCGCACCCTCCCCTCAGAGCCGGCGCCGCCCTGAGGCGAGTTGTGCAGCCTGAGGGGCGGGGAAGGCAGGTATCGCTGTAGCTGCATGACAGTCGGGATTCACGCCGGTTGTGAGGGGCTCGGGCGGGCTGTATTGGTTCTACCGCCGTTTCTTGTGGTAAAAAAGTGGCGGGGAGCATTTGCGACGCGTGAGAAGGCTGAGTAATCACAAACTTAGCAAGAAGTTCCTGTAAGGCCTGATGGGATCCCCCAGGATGTGGCTGGCTGTGATGGCCAAGTAAAGGATTTTCCTACATAGAAACAGGAGAAATGAGGAAACTAAATAAAGACCAACTAACCTCTTCCTTTTTATTTGTTTGGGGTTTTTATTTTGTTTTGGTTTTTTCATTAATTGATAAACATTATGCTTTGGTAGATGGGATATTTGTGTTTGTACTTGGTATTTTCCAAATTCTTGGCAACTGCCAATACTGCTAATGAAGCAATTTTAGACAAAACTGGTAAAGTTGATGTCATAACATTTTAAAATGTAATGAGCCTCGTGTAGCAGCATCAACACTTCATGGAGGAAAGAAGCTACAACACCTAATTGATTAAATCTGAGGGAAAAAGAAACATAAAAAATTGAAAGACTTGCATAGAGAGTTTATCCCTAAAATACAGAAATGATAAAATTATGGCAGTGTTTCATTACAAAATTCTCTGGTATGAAATGTATTGATGCTTTACTGGATGGTTCCAGTCCTGTGATCCTGCCTCTTTAGCCTCACCACACATCTCCAAATGCAATTAAGTTTATTTTCTCTGTAATCACTGCTGCTGGTATTTCCCACCAGTGCAGCTAAGTCACTGGTAATGTAGCTGCCTGACTACTGATTTGCATACCTGTCTCAGCAGGAACTTTTAAACAATTTTATCACCCTCATCCTTCCCCCTCCTACCACAAAACTTATATGGAGTTACATATGTTATGCAAAAAGCACAAATTAAAATGCATGGTACCTTGCTTCTGCTCAGTCAGCCACAAGTTTGGCCTTTATTGATACAGCATTTTCAGTATTAGGCTTTGTTTGCACTGGTTCTCTGTGTGTGGATGCTTTGGTCCTGGGCTGTGGTTTCTCTTTCTAAACAATGTGGTAGTCTAAGACCTCAACTTCCTACTGCAGAAATTACATGTTTTTGTAGGTGCTGGTTTGTCTTAGCAACAGTAGTTGCAAGAAACAATAGAGATGGAATGAGCTGGGAAGTTGTCCTGCTCTAATATCATTTGCCTCTGAAAGGTGGTTGATGAAGATGCACTATAAAAAGTGAGCTCGTATAATAAGCATTCATATAATGTTTATTAGTTGAACTACAGGTACAATTACCACAGTTCATTACTACTTATTTTCATTTGCTCCTAGAATGGGTCTTGGGAATTAAATATGATGCAGACTTTAACATATTGTCAATTTCTTAAAAAACATTTTAAATAGCAACGACATCAGGATGCACCACTTAAAAAATTCCTGGTTGTGAATTTCTGAGACATGAATAATTTTTTTTTTTTTGCATTATAGAAAAAAAAAAAGGCTCACTTGCTAATCACTTCCACTGGAATCTGCCCTGAGTCAGGACCCCTCAAGAGAATACATAAGTCTAAGATTAGAGCTGCTACTTTTCTGTGCTGGGAAAATCAGAAGGTTATGTACTACTGGTAGCAAGGCCACCGTGCCGAGGCAGTGGGCACCTACATGGGGCTCTGGCCCCAGGAGGTTTGGAAAGGTGATTCCACTAAGACTGTATTTGCTTTTTCTGCTCTGATGCAACTTGCAAAACTTTCCCTTTGCAGGCTGTATCTTATTAATATCTCTCAAAAATCTCAGATTTGAGGATGGAATATGAACAGCAAAACTCTCTGTTGACCTAGGGGAGTAGGTTGTCCTGCTTGTGGGAAGTTCAGGTTTGGTCTATAATTTGATCTGTGGTCATCTTGCCAGTTGAAATTTGATTACTGCAAAGTGCATTTTATTAAATGTCTATAAAGAAGACTGCCAGAAGATCCTGAACATTTATCAAGGCAGCTTTCTAACATGCATTGCTGAACTGATGGACATATGATCAGTTGTTATTTACTTTACCTGAAAACTATAAAATATTGAGATGAAATTGTAAAAGCAGTCAGAAAATACGGTAATTTTTATTGCACACTTTCAGTGCTTCTAGCAGGAAATGTACAGCATGTGACAATTTAGCCTGGTAACAGCTTTGTAAGTAGATTGAAAGAACAGATTACTTCAGTTTTTACAGAAGTTGCAAGTACTGTAGAGAGATAGTGGGATCATGGTTGGTAAACCATAAACCACACTTTTCTGCACGATAATCTGCAAAGATATTCTTTTTTGTAAAGCAAGTACATGATTTTCAGCTACAAGGAACTTCCTCTTTCTTGACCAGGACTAAATAAATGTTGTTTCTGAGAACGTGCATTTGGCTGTTGCTTTCTGGTTTGTGCTTGAACGGTCAAGTGTTTTGTTAAGTGAAGGAGATGTCATGAGCCATTTTGTGACTCTTCATGTTTTCGATGTCAAACTTCAGCCAACAGAAATGGAGACCTTGGGTCTGCCGAGGAATTGTTTGGTGTGCAAATGGGACCTGTGGAGGAGAGACCCCAGAATGCTACCTTGCCTTCATTCCTTCTGTAAGGACTGTCTTCCAGCTTTGATTCAAGGATATAGCTGTATTTCCACCGAGTATGAAGTTCTATATGAAGGTAATACTTAAGACTCTTTGGTTTGTGTTCTTTGTATTACAGGATTATAAAAATAGATGGGTTGAGAGGTGAGGTTTTTTTGTAATCTATTCCTTTACAGCACTACTTTAAAAGAATAAACGGGGGGACTTCAGATTTGTATGAGCAGTGGGTGGACTGGGAAAAAGCTTCTTTCGTTATATTTTTCATCAAACATCAATGTTTTGAAGAAAACTGACACAATCAGGCAACTTAACAGTTTCCAGCTAAGTTGCAGTTACTAAGTGTGACATTCTGAATATTTGAACTGCTTCGCTTAATATATGAATAGATGATATAAGGTAGTTTCTAGGCTATATCTTTATCTAATCTTTTGGACACATTGGACCTTTCTGTGGTACCAGTTGTGGTGACAGTTCTATTCTTCCTTCTATTCCCGTTCTGTGCCCCCCTTCCCTCCCACCCCCAACATCAACACAAAACTATCCAGTTCTTTGCTCTTAACAGAGGTCATAATAATAGTTATTAGAATATGTGTATTGTGGTGCACTGAAACTTTTATTTCACTGTAATTGTGGTTTCCCTCTAACACTAGGACAAACTGTAATTCACCCTAACAAGCTGAGTAAACTGGTGAGGACAAGAAGCTTTTTGTGACTGTGGGTTGTGAAATCCTGAAGTTATCTGTGCGGTTTTGGTAGTGATGTTGGTAGAAAATATGAAACTTTTTTTGAATAAGACAAGACTTAGATCATAGAGTACAGTCATTTTGACTGAATGAGTCTTAATTGCCATGGGGAAGAATTCCAGACTCATTACTAATTTATAAGGAGAGCAAAGACATGTAGATTACTTGTATTTTCACAGGCTTTGAACTTAGGATGAATAAGAGGCATCATCTATTATCTCTTCCACAGCAGATTTTAGAAACATATAGAAATATAATATACCTTCCCTGAGGTGATGGTAATCTGAATTGGTAAGATAACATAAACTAGGCAAGTTCAGATTTGAGAACAAATGGAAACAGTGTTAGGAGATCACTTCTGAAAGGCTAGCACAGCACGAAAGATAAAGCGAAGGATTTAATGGCAAAGTTCATGTGTAGATTACAGACAGAAAGAGATTAAAGGTAGGAGAAGACAAAGAGAGCAAAAAAGTAATGTCACCTTAATATTTTGAATGCCCAATCATAGCGGGCTTAAAGTCTGAGGTATCTACTTTGTAACAAAACTCTGTTGAAAGCAACCACTCTATTACTTTTTATGTATCCTCATTTGACATCTAAGCCATTCCTCTATCCTCCTTGTTTCTGTTTGCCAAGTGGATAAGTGAATTTATACCACTTGGTGATCCTTGATGAAATGCAGTTAGAGGTTCTTCTGAGTTGTTAAAATATTGGATATTTCTTCAAGCTCCTCAGTGGGTTGGGAATCATTTGTCTATAGCAGACTGGAACAAATACTAATTTATTTCTGTATTCTTGAAGATTCTCTGTTTACTTCCTCATTCTTTTGTAGATAGGAAACTTCTGTGGGAAACTGCAAGATTAGAGAAAGGAAATAATGAATGGTGATGACCCAGTAAATGAAGTGAGACACCAGGTGCAGAGACTCAGTTAATATACAAGCAAGGAAAGCAGCAAAACCCAAACATCTGTGTCTCTTATTTAAGTCAAGGACTGAAACTGCAACCACCACAGTTCAGCCAGGACAAATTTATGAAATCTTCTGATGGTATGATGTGAAGTGTTGCTTGTTTTATCTGCACTGAGTGTTGAGGTATGGGCAGTGTGATACTAACTCAATTTTCAGGGTTATCTTTAGATATGATCATATATAAGTGCTGATGGCAGGTAATTTGTCTAATCTGTAAGTTACACTCTATGTTTGTAAAATGCAATTGGTAGTTACCTAGCTTCATAAATTGCTTTGGGAAGTGGTAAATTTAATTGTATCGTGGTTTTGTATTGAGCTTATGTGTGGATCTCTGAAATTCTATTTTAGAAATGTACTTTGCTCTTCTATGTGTCTCAAGGTTGGATAACAAAAATCATGGAAAATGACTGCATAATTTCTATCCACATTCTGTGCAGAAGTCCAAAACTGCCTGTACTTGCATTAGGTTAGCTTTCCACATGCAAGATTGAGTCTGAGCACCCCACTTCAACACCAAGAAATGTAACAGGGTTATGCATGAGAGAAAAGCAAACCAATGGTTAAAACTAGGACAAAACAGACTATTAAAGAGAACAAATGTGACTTCAGCTGAGCTGTTGAGAGATGTCCACTTACTGCATTTTATTATTTCCAGCTGAAAGTTTGCAGTTTTCTTTAGCTTCTGAGGTAGCTGTTACATATAACCATGGATTCCTAATTGTGAATGCTTGTTAGTGAGGCATATGCAAAAGTTAGCTAAGCACTGGTCACACTTGTGTTTAATGTATTCAGACGTATCCTCAAGGGGATTTATGCCAAGAAAAAGATTGAGCTCTAGGATTCCTTTGGATCTAGGCTCATTTTCAGTATGAAGTTTTGGCATAAAAAGTATGATGTGCTGGCTTAAGGAGACTCCAGGTGTCAACACACAGTGCCTTAACTTGTACTAAGTCTGTATGTTTAAAAAAAAAAAAGGCAGCACATCTACAGAGTTCTTTAAACAATCTTTAAACTTCAGAGGAGTACAGTTTAGCTGTCTTGGTGTTACAGCTTTGATCTCTCTAGGACCCAAATAATCTTGTTTTGATGCAATCTTATAAGGCGGGTGATGCAATGCATTCTATCTATTAATTCTGAAGGAGAAGACTCGTTTACTTTAATTACATTCACTTGACACCAAATATATGTTTTATTTCTCAAAAAGGAAGTAGAAAGGTAAATTTTAAGAGGGAAAAATTTTAAAATTTATTTAAAGTTAGTCAGCTTTTCTCACTCTGTTGTTCAGCTGCTAGGTCCAAAAGGCAAGTGAAATGATGGGGGGTTTAGTTTGTATAAATATGGAGCTGTAGAGTGGGAGGTTGTCTTCAGAACTGTTTCCTATAACCTATAATTGGGTCTCCAAGGAAGTGTAAATTATGCCTGCAGCTTGAGCTGTAGCTAATGCTCTCTGAGAATAATTATTCTGACGGTTGTTGGAGGAAAAAGAGCGGAGGAATAGGTGCAACATGTGGACAGCAAGTATAAATGTGGTGTGGAAGATGGCTCCACTGTTTGTTTCTTTATGCTAATCAATTCTTATGATAATAATAGGTTAATTATCTGCACTGATTTATTTCTGACACAACCAGCTTGAGGGTTCTTTCTATTTAAACCTGACCAGACTGGAAGACCTTGAAACAAAACTGCAAGCTGCAGCTTTTGATGTTTAAAAGGTCTTTGTACTCAGTTCCCATGCATGGTGGAGAGGTTATAGTTTGCACTGTCAGAGATGATTGTTGCAAGTTATCCACAGTTCTATCACTTACGAAGTAGATTACTATAGTATAGGTGGACCAAAACTCAACAGCACTCAGAAATTTTACTTCTTTATTTGTGCTTCTACAAAGGAACACTCTGTATGAGGGTCACTACCTTGATGCCTGCTTACTATTCCCTGGATCCAGTGCGGTGTAGCAGCTTTCATTAACAGAAATGTAAGTGCTGTGGGATGTGAGAGACCTGACCTGTGGGAAACTAGGGCTTGTATGGTATATGGCAGAAGCTTGTTGTTTTCCTGAAAGCTGATTTTGGATATCTCAGGTGTGGAGCTGGGAAATCCAGGCTGGGTATATGTGTATGACTACTGGATACACTGCCTTTGAATTTCCATTTTCCCCAGCTCACTGTCCAGTTACTATTGCTGATAGGAAATAAACATGTGACTTAGGGAAAAGTGCTGCAAACCAATTCAGCAAAGTAAACATCTGCGGCTGAACCTTTTCAGGGCTCTAAGGTGTGTGTATATATAAACATAACATATAAACACAGATATGCCTGCATGCATGTCACTTTTTAGGGCTGGTGGCTTTAGTGGTGGTTTTCAGGTGCATTAGCCTACTGTGGATAGTAATTAAAGGAATAGTGGAGCCCTGGAAAGATGTAGGTGTAGGACTATTCCTCTCCTCTCTAACATGATGAAACTTTGTGGGGGTCTATTAAATATAATGTGGTCTTCAGTAACTCTTCAGTTTTAGCTGATATCTCAAATACACTGAGAATAGATAATATGTGGTTTATCCTTCATATAATTCTGAAGTAGGGTTTTATTCTGCATAGCACAATGAAACGGCTTAAATCCAACAGTAGGATCCTTGCTAGCCTTTTGAAATTCGTGGTCATCTCTTTAGCAGTGAAATGTAAAGTTATAAATAATAATTTCAAATGATAAACAGCAGGAGGTAATGAACTTCTAAAAAATAATTTATGCAGATGTTCCTACTTCCTTCCTACCAATATAATTTCCATACCAAAATAAAGCATATCAACAGCTCTTTTAGTTTTTTGCTACTTCTAGAGGTTTTGATATCAATAATGGACTTCATTTGGGCATCATGATTGCACCATAGCTGAATTTGTCTCCTGATCTTTTAATACACAAACTGTTGTTTGAATCTTGTAATTCCATGTTGAATTGCTATTTGGTTGCAGAAATTGCATCATTCTCATATGTACGAGCAGTGAGTCTCTAGGGCTTCTAACTACTCTTCTTTTCACCCACAGTGCTGTAATAATGATATATTTAAATGAGCTGTCTGAAAAGTACAGGTTCTTAAAACAAATTAACAATGTTGTTTAGAGGCAGTGATAAGGTAGGAAAGCAAGAAAAATGTTTAAGGAACGATCTGCTAAATGTTCTGTGGGAGTGAATGGCACTGAAAGATCTGCTGCTACATGGACCTGGAAAAGCTCTTATCTCACCTGCTCACTTGCTCTAAGTTATTCTGAGGACTGAGAGAAGACCCAAGCAAGCATGGAAGTGGGGTGCTGCTATTGATTCTCACTACAGGGTTTTTATTCTGCTACTTCAGGAAAAATACAACGAAGGCAAGTTAACAGAGGCATGAAAGGATCTGAGAAGCAAGGGCAAGAAGGAAGGCAAGAGGAAAAATAAGCACTCCCCTTGTAGTGGCCCAGTACATCTTTCTGCCCTGCTGAAGAAGAGGGAACAGCCCCAGATAGTCCATGAAAGGTGTAGTGACTTCAACATGCAGTACAGCAAAGCCCAATTCCAGGGAGCGCACTGGCTGTGCATTTCTCCTTAGTAATTGCCTGCTCCCTGACACAAGTGACTGTGTGTAGCTCTCCAAGTGACTGTTTATCCAGAGGACAGGTAAGGGGTGTCTAGGAAATTATTCTTTACTGGTGGTTTATGCTGTGAGCAGGAGCACAGCATAGTGCACTTGCTTTGTGTTGTCGAAGTAGCTGCTGCTTGTGATCATTTGTAAATACGTATGTAAGGTTTGCTTAATTTCAGGGTAATTGCTTCACAAACCATTCTGTAGTCTGTTTGTTATGCCAAGCTATCATTGGATTCTTTGGGGAATTTATATTGAAAAAGACTGGGTATTTCCAGTGAGCACAGGTTTTTATTAAATGGAAAAGGAAACAAGTCAAGAAGCCCAATTAGTTGAACAAGTATGCTCTCAGAAATCCTCACATTCAGGGAATCTCTTTTAACAAGATGCAAATCCATCTCCTGTGCTTTTAATAGTCTTAAATATAGAATTCAGTACCAGGACAGGTGAGGAGGTGCTTACTGATTAGTCCTCCTATGAATGGGAGAGTACTTACAATACAATGTTGCCATAATGTCCCCATTATATTTCCTGTTAAATGTTGTGTGCTTTGTTCTGATTTTTTTATTAAGCTGAAGGCTATACCAGTCTTATGTTAATCTCAAGGGAGGTTTAAGTTTGAAATCATTATAATTTACACTTACTTAGATATTTAAGACACACTTTGACATTTACACCATCAAAGCTGTAGTGAGTCTAACACAATGTTCTGACCTGTATGTGTGCAGCTAACTCCAAGTGTATCTCTGGAGCAATGCTGATTTCAGTAGCATAACTTGGACCTAAAATCTGGGGAAAAAAATTGTCTCATGGCACCCTGGGCATTACTTCTGAATAACTCCTAATATTAATCATCGCTAATGTCATCTATCTCCAAAATCATGTTCCATATTTCTTAATACCACTACATTTCTCAATATATGCAAGAAGGCTTTCATGCAGAACTGAAATGCTTGCATCATATATGTTTTCTTAGGGTAAAAAAATTGAAGTCTTCTTTAAATATATTTAAAAACACTAAAAAGACAGCCTCACCCACTGTCAAATTAATGCATTTTGTACAATGTATTTTGTGCTTCACTGATTTGTAACAAATTAGCAAAATTTAAAGTTCACGTGAACATGCCTGAGGCCTTGAGCATTCCATTAAATATCATTCAGTTGGTATAATTTGATTTAACATTCTGCACTGACTAAATAGTGTTGGAATGTAATAAAAAGTAACTTCAATATTAATTTTTTTTACCTTATGTGGCGTGTAGACAGAAGTTGTCCTTGCTATGGCAAAACCTTTGTTTTCTAAAGAGCAGCTATTCCCAGAAGTATTTTGTGTAAGTCTGTGTGCTCACCCATATGGCATGAAGATGAAGGAATAACTGTGAGAGTTGGGCATTTCTTACTTCAGAAGGTTACCTGTTGAAAATGTCCCTTTTGGTCAATTTGTGGCACATTATACAGTCCCAGTATGGAGGCTTTCTCTCTGTATGAGCCAGATCAAGAACTGGCACTTCTTGGGCAATGTTTATATGGGAGTAAGAAAGTGTTTCAAAGTCTCAAAGGCCTAGAGGCTATTCCCTGTAAAGTCAGTAGATGGTTTCCTATCGGCTGTACAGAGAATTGGAGCATGTCCCGCGAGACTGATTTGAGAAGCTGCTTGCAAAGTAGGTATTTTGCTTACTAGCTTATCAGTCAAAATGTATCTATCTTTTTATTTCTATTGCTGTTATAAGTAGTGTCACTTTGTAAGGTGCTCAGAGAGAAACTTGAAAACTGTTTCACCCTCTAGAAATTAGCACTAAAATTCACCGTGCTTGTCACATGCACCATTTACAGGGAGTAGGAGGGCACTGTCTGAATAACACATCTTGTCTTGGGCACTGCAGTGCTCCTATTGTTTTTATATTTCTCTAGAGAATGGAGCTGTTGATGGATATCTAGAAGAAGACACACGCAACTGTAATTTGGGGAAGTATGGAGAGGTTTCAGTGTGACTATTATAAAAGCATTCTGTTGTCCTAGGGTGTAACATATGAAGGTGATTAATTACTAATATTGTAGGTAAACAAGAAACATTTTGAGCTGTGCTCCTTATATTGAGGATGCAAAGTAGAGGAAGAGTTTGAGTGACTTCTACAACTTTCTGCCATCATGGGCATTTTTATCAGATGAATTCTTATGAATTTGAACATGCAGATACCATTGATAAATACTGAAATAAGTCAACTGAACTATAGTGTATTTCTAGGGATTTTGTTGCTTTGTTTTTCTTTCCTAAGTATTGAACTAGATCTAATTACAATTAACTTATGGTTTGAAGATCCTGGAACTAAATGTGTCTATGTGATGCAAAAAACCCAGCAATACTGAAGTGTGGCTCATGCCATTTCCTAGTTCATGTGATTGGTATGAATGATTTTATTTGTTGTCTTTTTTCTTTTTTAATATTCAGGTCTCCTTTGCTGCCCTGTCTGCAAACAGACCTGCTCTGCAAGGGATGTAGTTGAAAATTTCTTTCTCAAAGACTTTCCCACTGGTAATTCAGCTATGGCGAAGGTAAGTGAAAAATCACTAAGTTGGGTGCTTTGTGAGGTGTTGAGACACTACCAGAAGAACACTGTTTGAAAACAGAGCAAACTGTACATTGAACAGACTCTTACAGTTTGCTTATACAGCACTGTAATTACTTCACCCCTAGAGGTGGACACACTGCCTTCATAGTACTTTTCAAAACTTTATTTGAAGAATGAATTAGAGTCTATGTACTGTGACAATCAATATACTAGGAAGATACTGAAACTCTTGGATTCTTCATTGTCTCCTTTCTGCTCTCAAAACAAAGTAAACAGAAGAAGACTGTTGGCTGAATGGTTATACCAAGATTTCCCATTAGATCCTGTGGGCAATTATCATTTTCTGATTGTCTGTTTTAATGATAAAAAAAGGTCACATCACATTTAAGTTTTGTATTGGGGAATGGATGCAAATGGATGGTAATTGTAAGGCACAAGATTACTACCTTGGCATTCTATTGACACTGTACATAGATGGTTTTCATTTCTGTTAAATACCCAGTTAACAGGCACTTTGAATAATTCTTGCATTGTCATAATTATGCTTGATTGTACTATAGCACAGGAAGACAAACAATTTGATTTAAGAGTTCCAAATCTTAATTTTATTCTGTTCCCTTTTACAATAGCCAGCTTCTTAAAATCACTTCCATGTCATTAGCCTGAGGAAGAAAAATACTCAGTTTGCCTCTCTGAATTATAGTCTATTAAAGATAACTTGTACAACTGTTTTGTTATCCTTGTATGTAATTGCACTTTTTGCTCTCAGAGCTGCTCCCTGTGTAAAGAGAAGAGACCTGCTCACAGCCTCTGTACAAGCTGCAATAAATGGTTGTGCAGCTCATGTACAGAGGAACACACACATGGCAAGCAAACTGTTGACCACTTCCAATCTGTATCCCTGAAGGGCTGCACAGGTACTGAAGATGCACTTTGAAATTTTGTTTCTTATACCAGTTATTCAGTTGAGAAAGGAAGTAGTTGAAGGGTCTGTGCCACAGAGACCATGCTTTATGTGACTCAGAAGGATATGGATGTGTCAGTGAGAGTTCATGTGGTTTTTCTGTAACTTTAGGGACACTGCTACAATCAGCATTCCACAGTATTTGAAAATATTTGGATATTTGTGTTTCACAGAGACTCTTTTCCACGCACCTTTTCAGTCTGTGGAGTGATAGGCTAGGATTTGGGAGGCTACAGCTGCAACAGGACTTGCCCACTCAGTATTTCTGCTGGTTTTTTGGGTAGTTTCCTGAAGGAAAAGCAATTCCTGTGCTTATGGACAAGGTGCAGGAGAGAGTCAGAGACAGCAAAAGGCTATGTTCACTATAGGATATTCCTTTTCTAACCCCGGGGTGAAAAACATGGTTCCTGAGTGTGACCACTGTATTGCCATCAGCAAGCACAAACGAAGCCCACTGGCAAATATGTCTCATCCCTGTACAGTGATGATCCACAGAAAGGATTATCATCTATTCCTGCTCAATATTGTCTTTACTTACATGCCATAAATCTGCTGAGACGTATGTTAACCAAAACTTATATAAGCAATTTGTAAACTAAAGTAAGTTTTGCACAATGATTGAAGTTTACACTTTGTCCACATATGAAGTTGCTTGTGCTAGAGAACTTGTGCTGCACTATCATTATTCTTCATAAGGAAGGTGAAGAACAGAACAAGGAATAAGCATATTCATATAATTAGATAGTCCCAGGGTCTAGGTCTCTTAAAAATAATTCAAGATTTGCAGTAGACTTGTAGGAGTTTGATAACTCTTTTTCTGAACAATAGTAATCCCTATCAGTGACCCCATTGCTTTATGCTCTGCAGCAACTGAAGATGAAGCAAATGAGTTTTCCTCATTTTGTCCAGTGCACACTCAAGAGCCACTCAAGCTATTCTGTGAGATGTGTGATATGCTGATGTGCCGCATCTGCCTTCTGACAGAGCATAAGGAACACAGGTAGCACACAATGATTGCTAAATCATAATCCTGTCTAGAACTGTAACTAATTTAGATTTAAGACTGTTCATCTGCATTTCCTGTCAGCTGAAGTTGCAGGCTAGTCCAAACTGAAAATTCACATCAAACTCAGTTCAGTTGTCTCATGCCCAAGCAGTGTAACCCAGGGGTTACTGCCCTCACAGAATCACTTGCTGCTCTCAAGAGTGTGTACCTTCCCAGTTGTATCCTCTGCCCAGATACTATGTATGCATGCATATATTTCCAGTGATTGTGCTCAAAGGCATAAGTCAGACTCAATACTTAGCATGGTTCAAATGCTTCTGTTTGTCTTTATCGAAGACAACATTTTCAAGATCAGAGTTACCAATGCTTAAGCATGCTGTTTGCCTGTGGAAGTATGAGAGCCATGTAGGAATGGTCTATACAGTGACATCTTCTGTGAGATGAGCCTGTCTCTATCAGCGGCAATAAAGTTTAGCTGTGACAAAGAACATTTGTAGTAGGAAAGAAGCAGGGGACCATGTTCAAACAAGTATTAAGGCAGCTGGTCCCCTAAACTTATCAACAGAAAAAGACCACGGTGTGAGAATTTCCCCTTCTGTCACAGATTCAGACATCTTGATGAAGCTTTACAAAATCAGAGAGTTATCCTGGAAAATGTCATAACTCAAGTAGAAGAGAAAAAAAATGGGATTCAAGTTTCAACTAAACAGATTGAAGACAGGTAATTGCTATTCATTTTTTTGTCATGAAAGTGGGTGATCAGTAAAAATATTATTTTCACTAAATGTAGGCTAATAGAATGACAAACCATGACACAGAAGTAAATGCAGATGCTCTTTTTTTTTTTTGAGGGTAGGAAATAATAGGAAGACTTAAAATATCAAGTTCTTGTTTAAGTGGTACTGACAAATCATGGCGTTGTAATACATGAATCCATAGTCATTATAAGCCGTGACAGCTGACTTCAGAGTTAAGGTTGCTTTGTATAATCTGTTTTCAAACTAGAATTTGAAAAGATTAGTAATAAAGACTATTTTAAAAATACCTTACTTACCTCAAACAAGCTAGTATAAAAATGAAAATATTTTATTAATTGAACTGGATTTCAGCTACTGATTTGTTGGCTGTTGGATCTCTTTTCTGTATTAGTAATTTCAAACACCTTGGAACAAATAACTACTAAGCTCTGAATAAATGACATACCACTTTGCTCATCCAGGGATGTGTATCTTTTACTCATAGGTTGCTTGAAGTAAAACATTTATACAAAAAAATAGAAAATCAAATAAAAATGGCCAAGATGGTTTTGGTGAATGAAATCAATAAACGAACAAACATCCTTCTTGAACAACTTGAAGTAAGTAAAGCTGGTTTTTTTGATACCTTGGGAAATTAAACTAAATTAAATGTAATCCCAGTGCCAATGGAAAGAATATAGACTATAAGAGCAATTGTCCCTTTGCTTGTGTTTTCAAATATTTTTTCTTCTGTGTTATTTTTTTTGCTTTTGTTTTCCTGCAGAATTTTATGTGGAATCAATGCTTGACAAAGACTCAGGATGAAGGGGCAAAATGTTTGCTTTTCATGAGTTAATCACATTTTCTAATGCAGTTACAGAGAATATGTATGCACCTTCTGAGTCCTTAGAAAGCAAAGTAGCTTCTGATTTTAATGTTTATTTTGTAGAAAACCATTAGCAGCATGTTTAATATGCTGTTTTGAGAATGATCCTCTGCTCTACTTTCTGTGACAGAACCTGCAGTTTTGACTCTTCAGTTTTCAGATGTGCAGCTGAAGTATATAGGAATTCAGACTTAGCTGTTGAATAGGATTTGCTTTCTTTTCATGACTGATGCTTTAAAGAGATTTTAAATAACAGTGCCCCTGAAAATAATGCATAATGTGATGCCAGTGATGGTATGCATTATGAGTATCTGAAGAATGACATCTTCTACTGATTCACATTATTAACAGAAAATCACCAGTGAAAGGAAGCAGAAACTGGAGCAACAACTACAGGGTGCTGTGATTTTAAGCAGACAGATAGAACATGTGCAGAACTTCATCAGCTGGGCAGTGTGCAGTAAAAAGAGCATCCCATTTCTCTTCAGTAAAGAACTGGTAAGAGCAATACTTATTTTCTCAGTAAACTGACATTGTGCAATAAGTGTAAGAATTGTTTTAAAGATTCAGTGTTTCTCAAATAAAACATTTTTCATGATCTTATAATTGTGAATAAAATTATCATCATCCCTTGTTTTGTTACCAGATTGTATTTCAGATCCAGCGCTTGTTAGAGACAAACTGTAACACAGATATTGACCCTCCTCTGAAGATCAGATTCACTTGGGATCCCTCCTACTGGACTAAACGACTATCCAATTTGGGTAAGAGAAATATATTGTTGTTTATTAGGGAAGTGTTCAAAGCTAGACAAGACAGATAAAGACAATAGAGTTCCCTAAAGTTCTTTCCTTTTTTGCTTTGACTTCCAGTTTTGTGCCCCTTGTCATCTTCTGAAGAAAAGCTAGTATAGCTGAACTTTCCTGGTTTTCCCTCCAGTTCTATCAATTCATTTGTTAAGACATCACTTTATATAAATATCACCTTATAAACATCACCTAGAAATACACTCTATGAATATCATCTTTTGATGGTCTTACAAAATCATAATGTAAGAACTCAACTACTAGTTGAGTGGAAATATTGTGCAGGACTAAACAAATAACTTTTATCTGAAATTACTTAAACTGTGCTGTCACTGGCTGTCAACCAGCCTTGACTTTGACCAATATATTTGAAATCCAGTTCTATCCCATCAAAAAATAGCATTCTACAACACTGACTCTGGCAATCCCATAAGGAATATCCTGCATGAAATGAAGTATTTGCAGTGGGCTTTTTGCTATTTCTTCTACCTTAACGAGGGAGCAGCTGGGCTCAGTCATGCCCATGCTCCTCAGATCCTTTAGTATCTGAAGTGGCCAAGGGACCTGAGCAGTGCTTGGGACGCTCACATTTAATGGCCACAAAGGTAGCTTTAAGACACAACTGTGTAACAGTTACAGTGTTGTTTGTATAATGAATGGGCATACTGTGACTTTGTTTCCCTCCAGCTATGAATTTCCCAACTGCAGTGGGTTTTATGGTAAATTCAGTTTGGTGGCCCAATCCATAGTCTAAAAAAATTGGTTCTCATCCCATTTTAAGATATTTAAAACTAGATGGGGTAAAAAACTATCAAAAGTATTACAGGGAATAACCTCTTGACTAAAAGCGTGGACAAGATGTATTCATAGGTCACTTCTATTTCTAGCTTTTATGATTCTCACCTAAATAACATCAATCTCTTATTTTTGTCATTTTCACCCTGGAAGCAGTCTTTTCTACCTGTGCTAGTGCATGAGAAGATATGCTCATACTTCAATGAAAAGTGAAAGTATAAGCCATACCCATCAGTTAAAATAAGTTGAGGTCAACTTTTCAAGGCATTTGCTGGCAATTCACCTGTGAGTTCCACTGACATCAGTGGGAGTTTGCTCTGGTTTGAAATCACTGAAAAATCTCAAAAAATTTTTCTTGGAAGTATATTGAAGGACCATTTGGATAGGATATTTGAATATGTTTTATATTTGAAATGAAGACAAAGAAATGGCCATTGTTCAGTTTTTTATTGCATAACTTTGTCAAGATCATAGAAGGGAGTATAATTCCTGTTTTTTCCAGGAGGTTTCACTATGGAAGATGCACACACTTCTCACTCAGATGTGCCACTCTGTGGAAATGTGCAAGGATCGCAGACTTCCTTGATTCAGGGGCAGCATTCACCAGCACCACAGCTAGGGCCTGTGAACAGCCAGCCACATCAGTTTCCCCCTCCAATTCAGTGTCCTACACCTGTGTGTTGTTCACGCTGCCTTGGTGCACCTCAGCCAAACAAAGCTCAGCCTTCTCACCAAGACATAAATCGCCATCAGAATGTTTGGCAACCTCCTGAACCACATCAGCAGTGCTTTCCTCTGCAGTATAGCACACAGCAACATGACAAAGAGCAAAGATGTGCTTCTCAGCCCATGATGCTAACACAGTCTGGGCTGGAACAGCAGTGGTCAGAACCAGAGAATGTGTCTGGCAGGATGGGAAAGCACTTGCCATCCCAGCAGGTGCAGCAGACTGCACCCCAGGGTTATGCTGTTGTATCGCATGAGGCTCAGCAAGTTCACACGAGCCATCCCCAGCCATGCCGCACACAGGCTTCTTTGCAGACATCAGCTGTGCAAGTGCAGCTTGCTCATCTCCAGAAGATAAAATCTAACCACTTGCAGCAGCCACCACAGCAGCAGCACTTGCCACCAACATCACCACTATCAGGTCAGAATGAGAACACCCACAAACAAGTCATCCAGCAGAGCCTGGACATAATGCACCACCAGTTTGAACTGGAGGAGATGAAAAAGGATCTGGAGCTTCTTCTACAGGCTCAAGGACAGTCCAGCTTGCAGCTGAAGCAAGCCAAGCCGCCTCAGCATGTTCAACAGACCATTGTAGGTCAAATCAACTACATAGTGAGGCAGCCGGCCCCAGTTAAGCAACAAATCCAAGACGAAGCACAAGTAAGTTCTCTAGAAGTTCTTTCCTATTGTGTTTAGTCAGGGTAAGCTCAGAAATGGGAGACACGTTTGAGATTTCATGTGTTTGGTTGAACTTTGTGGTGTTCTTTCGTCTACGTATTCAGCAGAGGCTTCATGCCTCATGCAGATTGGGCCAAAATTTTTGTAAAGTACTGCATAAGCAACCTGGATCCCAAAGATCTGAATCTGTCAATAGGCAGATGAGCAGCAGGTGGAAGAATAAAAGCACCATCATACCTGCTTTTCGAATAGGTAATAGAGGACTGCACTAGTCTTACTCTCCATTTCAACTCCTTTTTTACTGGAAGCTTTAAGCTCTGAATCCTTGAAAAAGATTCCCTTTTGATTCTGAAAAATTAGTGAAAAGAGAGTAAAGAACATAACTTTTTGTCCGTGTATCTACTTTTACTACTGCATTACATCCTTTAAGATTTTCATCAGTATGCATAGTTGCTGTTCTGTTACAGTTTTGTGAGCAGGGCTAATTTCTCCCCTTTTCCTCTACTGGTAAGAATCCTGCTTTTGAAAAAGGAACAATGTTTGGTGGTGAGCATCCATACTACAAGGAAAATAAGATGCACAATAAGATGGCTTTGAAACTCATTCAAAACAGTGGAGATTGCAGTGGAAAGGTGGATTTGACTTACTGTTGTGTAAATGCTGTGGAGTTCTCATCCTGAACAGCTCTCAAAGTGGCTTACCTGTAGGGGCAGCCTGCAGGCTTTTGGAATAGCTGTACATTTTAGAAGCTTTATGGATTTTTTTGTTGTTGTTTTAATTCATTAATGTTTGAGAGAGTTCTTTCTCTATTCACTTGTCTCTCTGTTTAGGGTTACTTTGGACATCTTTGTTGTTTTAGAGTCTTTTGAGTCTTGTCATATTGTGTATGCTGTGAGTTAATGTGAATTTGTTACCATTTTTCTTTCTGAGATTTTGAAAACACAAATTCTTAATTGTGATTTGTAGGTATGTGAGAGCTGCACTGAACTTGATGCCCAGAAGCCTGTAATTAATCTTGAGAAAAGTGATAGTCCCTCCCTGTCACAGTCACTAGATGAAGAAGCCAGTGTCAGCAGTCACTCCTCTGAGAGCATATTGCAACAATCAGCATTCCATCCTGTGAGAAAGGTATAAAGAACTTAAAAAAAAAATCTAAAGGCAAAACATGATTTGATAATATCAAATATTATATGGCATTGGAATTTGCAGTCAGGTTGAAAAAAAAATAAAATATTGTAAAAGCCAACAAAAGGGCTTGTAAATCTTAGAAGACAGTCCTAGCTGAACCTAGTGTGCATCTCCCACTCTGTGCTGTAGCCAGGATCAGCAACTCTTCTATAACCTGGTAGTGTTTAGATCTGGCTGGTGTAATTGTTAAGTGTGAACTGGTAAATAAGCAGAAAAGCTATTGCATTGAGTGAATTCTGTCCAGTCCGTATCTCTAGGGATATAACTATCAGGACTTGCTAGCAGCAGTTAATGTATTAATTGAAAAGGAGTCAGAGATTTCAATGAAATCAGGCTTCAGAAACATCCTTTAAATTAGTTGCCCCAGAAATAATAGCACTAACTGAAGACGTGATGTCTGAAAGGGATAGAAATCTGTTATACTCCTGCTCCTTGCTTGTGTAGAAGCAGAAAAATAATAGATTTTTTTACCTTTAGACTATTTCAGCACATAATAGAGCCATGCTTTGATCATTCCACCTACTGAGGAGCCCTGACTATTGAAGAAGCTCATCTTTATCAGTAGATTCTTGCTGGCTCTCGCTGTCACTTGTGCATTTGAGGCAGAGAAACTGCCTTTTACCTCTCCTTACACTTTGTTTAAAACACTCCAAACAGCTCTTCATATTCTGGTTGCTCGAATATGTTTGGGCTTCTGTGCATGACTATTTGTGTACCATGCGGAAGTCTCTCAAGGATATTTTTTTCTTGGAATTTGTGTGTGGATATTGTGGAAGAGCTTGTATTCCATTACTAGCCCCCAAAAGGAAGTTATTTTATCCTTCTTCAGTATGTAGCCTTCTGCTACCCAGAGAAGAACTTTATTCTGCTGTTTGGAGAATAATTGATATTGGTCTTCTTGGCCTTGTGTTGCTATTCTGCTGAACTCTGTCAGTTCATTGTGCACAGCGTTGCTGGTGGAGTAGGTAATTCTCTGCTGAGATTCTTTCATTAAAGCAAAACCAACATGAGCCAGGAGGTAGCAAAACTCAGAATTAACTGTTCAGTGATATGTTTGCCAAAATTTGTCAAAAAAGAAAAGCTTCCATTAGCCCAGTGGTTTCCTTTATTTTGGAGGGGGGCAAGGCTTGATTGCTCATGTAATTAAACATCTGAGCATTGATTTTTTTTTTAACCATGGTTATGGTATGCATTTGATACAATTGACTGATAACCAGACAATTTCTCTTAATATGGGATCATAGTTATGTATGAAGCAATAGGGAGCAGATTCAACTAATAGTTTGGTATCACAACATTACTCATAAAGAGGGAAACCAGAAGTACATTATTCAGATCATCCCAGACAAGTGCAAGTGTGGCTGTTACACCATGGTGTGAGGTGCTCATATGCCATGTGAGTGCCTTTGCTTCTGAAGAATGCCTGTTTGGTTATTCAGATGAGTACAGTTTTCTGCCCCTCACATTTAAAGCTGATTATTGATAAGCAGGAATAGATAAGCAAGGATGAAATTCTTCATGAACTTGTGACGTGTCCTCATGTGTTACATCTATCAGGACAAAAATGAAATCTAGCAGACAGAATTTTGGCTTTCCAATGCTGTAAAGTAGGGTTTTCTAGCTAGTGACAATTAGAAACATTGGCATCAAGGCTACTCTGTCTTAAAGTTCAAAGTAATTCTTGTCTGTGCCACCTCCTCTGAATGCATGTGTATAGTATAGTCTCTAAACATGTAAATTCAGTTATGTGTAGGTTCATTTTCATTTGTTTCATTGTTTTTTTGGAACATTCATAGTGAAATTTTGTCAGCCTTTCTGTCTTTCTATATGTTCCTCTATAACTATGCTTTGTGAATTGGATTTTTTGTCCAGAATATATGTTTCTATAATTAGACCATTGATTGTTTGATGTAAGTCAAGTACTGCACTTAGCATAACTTTGGGCTTAATTAGCACCTTTCACCACCATGGTATCATCTGGGCTTTAAAAGTCAGCTTTTTGAAGCTGGAAAGTGACTTCTGGACTCTCTAGTATCGTCTTCTTTCAGGGAAGCCATTCTATACTTTGGTCTGTTAGATCTTTGGCCATTTTCCTCTTATTTTTTGTGGGTTTGATACATGTTTGTTTGTTTGTTTTGTCGTTTGTTTTTTTTTGTGACCGAGTGACCAGAAATAGTAACTGGGGTGCAAGGACATGGAAATTTTGTATAGTGCTATAATGCTGAATTTTTTGTGTGTGTTGGGTTTGTTTGTTTGTTTTTTTTGATTGGCACTAAGTCCCAGCTTCTTAGTTCAAGATCTCTCTTTGTCTCAAGCACCATAAAGTACCTGAAATGGGAACATCCTAGGCAAAATTCCATGGCATCCAAGGAGCACTCTTGTGAGCACTTTGGAAGAGGCTTCTGTTTCATTCCAGTTTTATGCAATGGTGGCATTTCCTGAAAGACTAACATAGTGACAGTTCATGGTGGAAGCTCTCAGCCTCTCTTGGGACTTGATATGTGTGAACTTCTAGGCTCCG
Organism: Bucco capensis; assembly: GCA_013396975.1. Classification (NCBI taxonomy): domain Eukaryota; kingdom Metazoa; phylum Chordata; class Aves; order Piciformes; family Bucconidae; genus Bucco; species Bucco capensis. The sequence goes on along the minus strand of VWZO01008936.1, from coordinate 942,120 downwards.
ACATGCCAATGCTGCTGTAACTACAGGATTATCAGAGAGAACAGTCGATTTTTCCCCAACACATTTGTCCTAAGCTTTAGTAGTAACAGCTCTTCATTTCAAGCGTTTAACTAATGGTATCATATTTTTTTTTTTGTTTAAAAGCTTGTGAAATTTCTGGGAGAAGGCTTGGGGAGTACAGTACAGATTTTATTTTTGTTAATATTGCACTGAGTATGTAGTGGTTTCTTAGTGACTGAAAGTAATAATAATTTAGTACCTGACCCTAGGACTTTGAATCTGAGCTTGGGACCAGGGTGCTTTGTGGTTGCTGTTTTTTTTTTTTCCTAATTGCTCTTAATTAGGTGTAGGAAAAGGTGAAGGAAATAATGAGAACAGCCTGTAATTCAGGATCTTGCAAATTTCCAAGTATCAGAGTATTTTTTGACTTTAAAGAATAGAGCTGCTTACAACACAAATGTGTTCATGCTTAATGCAATTAGATACGTTTCCCAGAATGTTAATTTAACAAAACCTTTTCCTTTGACCTGGAAAAAAGAATAAATAAAACATGATGCTGCTTGCTCCACAGAATTTTTTCTTCCTTCCGCTTTAAGCCAGCTCCGGTTTATTCAGACAAAATGTTAAGGAAGCTGTGGATTCTTTTTTTATAAAAATGGAAAGGAAATTCTTTGGATTCTGTTCTGGAACTGGGAAATAGGATAGGAAGCATGTGTAGACTGTGTTATCAGTGCTGCTGTGCGGTGAGTTAAACAACTGGATTGGAGTAGTACATTTGTTTAACCTCCTAGCATAATGAGCTGCCAGGGGGATTGCTCCACTTAATAGCAGCCGTTCATTACTCTGCAACCATTTGCAGCATGTTATTTCTCTTATAGCAAAGTGAATTGGTGCTTGCTAGTTTTAGCTTTCTTATCTGTGACACTTAATGTCAACAGCCTTGAGACTTTACCAAAACAATCCTAACAAATCCTAATCCCAGTGTTTCAAGGTAAGTATTTGCTTCTCAGAATTCTTCTGTATTAGTGCTGCATGTTTACACTGGACCGTTTTAAATGCAACAGTGATCAAAGAAATATTTAAACTGAACAATATGTTTATTTGTTGTTCTCTGAAGGCACTTTGCATGTTCTTTCTTCTTACCTTTCTCTGCCATAGCTATGAAATTTGTGGTAGAAGGTATTTTGGGGTGGTGATGCTGCTGCCATTATAATATATGGATCATCAGACCAAAATTAATTATGAGACAATGAGAATTCCATTTATAATGACACAGATGTAGTTTCACCTGCCAGGCTGTACATTAAAATGTGAAAAGTTTCAAAATTAACCTGCAACTGAAGCCACCCTCTACCCAAGAACATAATTAATGCTTGTTGTTGTTCAAAGGGTGCAATGTAAAAGCAAAGAGAGCTTTTATAAAACAGAGATAAATTCTTTAAAGGCATCCCATTTGTAAAAACTAGCTGAACTGTCAAGGGAAAAGAGAAATTTTTGCTAATGGCAAAAGAAATGATTATTTTAGGGAGTGAATTAATAGGCTATTAATGAGCCTTGTTCCCAGTGCATTGTTCACTTCACACTTGACAGCAGCTCCATGGATCAGAATGGAATGTGTCTGTTCTTAACTGTGAGTTTTAATATTTTGTACTGAAAGATCATAATGTTGCTTCATCATTAAAATAACCACAAAATTAACTTTTGCCCCAAGGGAAAGACAGATGGCAGTTTGATGGCCTCATTATTCTTTTTTTTTTTTTTTTAAATAAGAGTAAGGCTTTATATTGGCTTATAAAATCTGAAAAGATCTCTGAAGAAACTGATGCTAGCTAGAAGAGTAAAAATGATATAACCCTATCATGTAATTGGATTTTTCTAAAAATTTTAATTGTAACAGTCTTGCGTGTGAGTCTTTTTTTCTGCAGAAGGAGTTGTCCCAGTGACTATCCCCACTAAATAAACATGTCTCATTGAAGCCAGGAGTCATTCCACCATTTTCTTAGTAGGGTTAACATTTCACCTGCAGTGTATACAGTTACACAGAGACAGGTCTTCCCAGGGTCAGGTCTCAGTATGTAACAGATGATGGCTCTTGTAACGTAAGTAAAGGAAGATGCATGTAGTGATTAGGAGTGAATAGCCACAAGGTTTCCAGTTAACTTGCTATGAACTTTGGATGGTGTGCCTACCACTTGTGTGCATCAGCATGTGTATATTAGGTAGTTCCTATTGACTCAGACAGGAATTTGTGGATGCTTTGTGCTTTTGAGGATCTGGCCAAATAAATACTTAACTATCTCACAGAACTTAATTCAGACTTTAAAATAAGAGGGAAAGGCAAGGCTGATTGCAGCCCATCTGTTCAGTTCAAGCACGATTGCTGGGTTTTGTTTTATTTTCTGTAAGTGATATGAGAAAAACTCATGTTTACTTTGTCATCTGAAAAATCATCATCATCATGGCCAGGCTTTGCAACGAAGCTCTGGGGAGGGCTCCATCCACGCTCTTCCCAAGCTCTTTTTACAAGCACGCTGCTGGCTGCAAAGGCCAATGTGGGACAGACAAGAGCGGTTGCAAAAGGCACAGCAGAAGGACTCCTCAGGAGGTAGAACCTGCAAGACACAATTCTTTCTATGCTGTCTTTTCTCCTCCAGAGTGATCCTGTGTGCCTTCTTAAAAATATCAGCTGCATTAAAAATAGTGTGTGTGCAGACCTCCCAATTGGAGGCCGGAGTAGACCAGTTAAGGTGCTGTTGTTTCAGGGAGTCCTTGTATCTCCTCTTCGGGGCTCCTCTCTTGCCACAGCCAGTGGCAAGTTCACCACAGAGCATGATCTTAGGCAGGCAGTAGTTCTTCTTCCTGGAGATATGACCTGCCCAACGCAGCTGCGTTCTCAGCAACATGGCCTCAATGCTTGAAATTGCTGCTCGTTCTAGGACAGACATATTAGTCACATCTGAAAAAGACATGGGATAAAAAGAGTGAAGGAATGAAAAGGAACATGTGTACTTGATAGGCCACATTTGTTTCTGCACACTTGTGCAGAAACTTACTATAAGTAAATTACAACAGCCAATGAACAGTTTTGCTCTTTGTGGACTTCTTTAGGCTATGTGCCCATGAAAGCTGGATTTCTTTCTGACCTATGTATATTCCTTTGATTTGAAACCTGAGCATTCTTAAGAGTGCTCTATCAGACAGAGGATATGGAAAATTGTGCCTTCACCAATGCATTTCTTCATTTGCTATGTTCTAGTTTTCAACTCAAATGTAAGGTAGGGAGAACGGGTTTGACTAGTTCCAGCTGGTTCCAAGAAGTTGTTATAGCTCAGACAGCTTGTATTCAGGGACATTCCTTTGAGTCAAGACTAGGAAAAGGGCTAATATGCTGGCTGCAGAGACCCAGGACTCTCTGGGGTGCCTTTGAAATGAAAGGACTGTTTAAAACAGACTTACTAGAGCACCGATTGGTACAATGGCTCAAACCTTCTCTAGCAGCGCAGAAGAGCTGATCTCTTTCTATCTCAAATACAGGCTATTTTGTCTCACTGAACATAAGAGGTTACCGTTCAGGCAAAGCTCCTACTCTAGTGTCTATTGCAGATTGGGGAAAAGGAAATTACATCTTTAGATGGAAATGAATCACACAGGAGATACTCATTGCAAGTGAAAGTATTCGAGACTGACTTCTTTGGCACTCTGTAGGATTTGCAGAGGCTCAACCGAGAGCTCAAGCCAGGCTACTGTCTTTGCCACTGTTGGGTTATGATAGTCAAAGGCATCAAAACCCAAAACTTAACAGTAACAGTTGAGAAAAATACTATAGGAAATGGGTCCTGTCTCAGATTCACTTCTACATCATGGGCCCCTAGCAGAAAAATAAGTACAATGATGAACACATTTCTTTTGTCTGGGTTTGTGCTACAATGAGTGCTACTTACTGTATTGTGGTAAAATGAAAAGGATTTATTCAGCAAATTATTCACCAGTAAACTCTGATGATAATTACTGTGGGAAATTACATTTTCAAATGACACAGATGTGCATACTTCTTAAGACTGCTTATATTTGCTTCATATGGATGCTAGAAGATCCTGATTGCATGACACATTCCTGTATATAAGGCAGCTTAAGGAAGTCCCCTAGATGCATGGATTTGCTTTGTTTTGCATAAGAGTATTTCTGTGGTTTTGACAGTGACAAATCATGAGACAGTAGAAAGTGCATGTTGCTAAAACTGTTTCAGAATTGGTAGATATTTCCTTTCTTTGGAAACTAAACATGTATATCCTTTCCTCATTAGTACATGTAGGATGTTTCTGGATTTACACTATGATATTTAAAGGGCCTTATGTTTTAATGGTACAGACTCACTAACTAGCATAAAGTTTTCAGCATCATTAACAGTCACAGTAGTTTCATCCCCTTAGATCTGCATCTTATTTAGTTTGAATCTTCTTTTTGAATAAAGTAATTTGGTGATTTTTGAATAAATTGATAAAATTTTTGATCAGAATTGTGTTTCTTATGGAATAACTTAATGGAAGCTAATAGACTTTATACCAAGGATTGATTTAGTGCAATATTCTACATGCTTAGATTTCCCATTCATTGTAGGGAGTTACAAATCAGAATCCCTTGGACTGATCACAGAAAGATATTTTACTCACAAAAGAATAACCTAGGTGTGTCCTCTTCCAATTTTTAGTGTTAGTGGTAGAAGCTCTAAAGCTTTTGGAAATAGTGTAAGATTACAATACATACTTTCAAGCACTTATGACACAGCTGGTTAATTACATATAGCTGGAACACAGTATCTCATCCTTTGTAGAAAGAACAGGAGCATTTTGTTGCTGAAAACCTTATTAATGTTTTTTTTTTGTTCTTGTTGTTTTTTGTCAGCATTCAGCATCCTTAAGCATTGTGGACTTCTCTAACAGTTTAGAAATGGAATTACCCTCAACAAGGTTACCTAACATGGCTGATCCACAGATGCAAGGTGCAGCTGCTGTAACATTTGGCCCATGCCCAAATGCCCTTTGTGACTGTGATACTTCACCAGAGTTGGTGCCTAGCTTGACATTGGGCAGAGCTCCAAGTGACCTGAGACCTGAAGATGCCTCTGGCCTTCCACTGGGTGATGCATTCCATGGCAGCACTAAGTGCAAGGTAGGAATTGCCCAAACTCCTCTACTGGAAGGGAATCCATTGGCATTGGTAGCACATGTTATTGTTAGTCAGTCAAAAGCAGCTGTTTCAGTAAGTTTTCCTTATCTGATATTTGAAGACTGATTACAAATTATTTTCTTAAGATGGGAAGAAAGTAAACTAATAATAAATTTTATTTATTTCCCTTCACCCTGAAGCTGGAAAATGAAGACTGCAGTACTGTAGACCATCCTCTAGAAAGCAGCTTGGCTACTGCTGGGCAAGAAGTAGTTAATGAATTAACTCTTTCTATGCAAAAAGTGCTGGAAGAACCTATTAATCTTTCGATTAAAAAATCTCAACATTGCACTTCTCCTTGTGAACTGCTCAGCAACACTTCTTTCCTACCTATGAATGCCAGAATGAGACAACTTGGAAGCAAAGAAGGTACCAGGCTTTTCATTATTTCATTTAAATTTTTGATCTTTCTTTCTTAGCACTGTACACTGCAAGTATTGCCAAGCAGTATGCTTATTAATGTGCTTACATATAAATGTGCTTTTCCAGGAAGCTTCAAATATTATCAGAGTACTTAATCTCTGTGTGAAGTACCTGGAGTCCTAGTTCTCTTAGAAGCTCTCCTGTTAATGAGACCTGCAGTTATGACTATTGAAGAGCTAGTCTGAAGAGTCCAAATTCAATTAAAAAAAAATGACTTCCGAGATGTAATGTGTCTTCTGCTAAGTCCTTCATATCAGTAGCATAGCAAATTTTTGTTAGGTTAATTTATTACACAGTATGTGCCTTTGCTTGGCTCTGTCTACTGTGGAACATTCCCTTCAGCCAAGGCCTATTTCTGCAGCCGTAATGGAGAATTAGACTTTACTTAACTCTTTTCATGGGCAAATTGCCAGCATTCTTGTGCTACAGTGTGAAGCCTCATTCCTGCAAACTCTAAAAGTCAATGGGACTATTCATGCAGGCAAGGGATTGCAGGATCAAGATGTTACCCTGTGACTTATGCCAATATTTGGCTGCTTTTGTCTGTAAAAGATGAATTAATATTTCTATCATTATGCGGTATTTTATTTCAGAGAATTCTAATTAGTACAAAGTAGGTTTAGCTCAGTGAGCCAAGGAAATGTGTTTGTCTTATTCTAGATATACTATGCCAAAAATGTGACAATTATGCCACAATAATTTGTGTGAATTGTAATCAGGAGCACCCCTAAAAAGCTGTGTCTCAGTCAGGCTTAAGTGTCTCTGAGAGGAACAGTGTTGTAGTATTTGGTTTGGGATATGTGACACTACACACTGAAAACGGCCTCAACATACAGTGTATATATATATATATATAAAAAAACATTCTTCATATTTGCTCTGTGCAAAGTGCAGGCCCTGCCATGCAAGAAGATGGAAAGGCTAGAGTGTTGGGTTCAATACTGCTTCCTTTTCACAGGGAAGTATCAGGAGTGAGCAATTCCCATCCTACTCTCACTCTTTTAAAGGTGTACAGTGAGGGAGGGCTGAGGAGACACATTCACCATACACAGTGTGCACAGAGAAATTCTGCTGCAGAGGCAACAGTGTCTTTGCTAGTGCCTCTCAGTAGGACTTACTGGCTTCAGCAGTGCTGTGCTGCTACAAATCCCTCTGCTTCTGCTACATATCTCCAATGACTCATCCTTTTCTAATATCAAATCTAAATATTTCAGTTTAATCTACAACAAAATATTTCAGTTTAATTTACAACAAAATATTTCCTGTCCTAGCCCTGAAGGCTGTGGTAAAAATTGTACATAATTTCATCATTTTCCCTCTTACAGCCACTTTTCTTCTAATCATGGCTTGTGTAAACACCCTCCCCTTCTCTTCCCTAGACTAAACAAATCTGATGGTTTCAGTCTCATGGTTCAGGGTTGTGATTTTTCTTTCTTTTTTTTTTTTTTTAAACCCACTTCATTTCTTCTGTGCTGTTCTGGGTTCTCTGCAATTAAGGAGTGCTGCCCACAGCCAGAGGCAGTGCGGCAGCTGAGGCCTCTGGGGTGCCATGCAGAACCAGGGTATAAGCTTCTTGTGTTCTACATTTCTCACTGCTGCTCATGTGCTGCACAATGGTGTTTGCCTTTTGTGTAGAAGCAGCATAATGTGGTTGACTCACGTGTAGTAAATAGTCCACATTAACCCTTACGTCCTTCTACAGAACAGTTTCCTAGCCAGTTATTTTCCTTTGTGATTACACTCACCTGAGCCTTCATAAACATAATATTTAGTCATCTCAGTTCAGTCTTACTGATCTAGGAGATATTTTTCTCTGATAATTTTTTAATTGTAAACATTCTCCACAGTGTTTGTAACCCCTCTAATTTGTTTTTTTTCCCCACAAATATTAAAGGTACTGTTATTTCATGAGCTGTGCTGCTGATGGAAATGTTGGTTAATATTGGGAACCCAGCACCATTGGAACATCCTCTGGTTTGACAGCATGCGATGAGAGCTGCTGCTTCTGCTCTGTGTGCAGTTACCTTTTAGCAATTCTGTCCAAAGACTTGACTACCACCCTTCACCTGAGCAATAATCACAAGGGAATAACACTTCAGGAGTGACTTGAAATGTGCCTTTCCTCGTCAGTCTTAATTGTGTAGTGTTTCCTGTGGCTAGGAACAACAGTATCTTAGAGGCACATTGTTTTCAAGCCATGGGCTGGTACCACCGACCCAAGCTGGCACTCATCTCCAGATAGCCATGATATTTGGTTTGTTTTCCTGTTAATCTTGTCTATGTCAAAGTAATTCCTAACAAAAGAAGGAGTTCTGATGAAATTAGTCAGTGGACTGGTATTTATGAGGACATCCACTAAGGCATTCATCTCTCCCCTATCCTATCTCTCCAAAGTTGATTTATTACTCTTGTGTTTAGTTCAAGAGCTACAGTTACTTGCATGTTTTATATAATGGATAGTTTTGAGATCCTGTTTATATGTTACATACATTGGAGGATAGAAAGGAATCATAGAGTGAAGCTTCTTGACTGCAGAGACTTCCTGATTCTCAGAGGTTCAGACCTCAGTGGGTTTGTTTTTCTCAAGTGAAGGCTGTATAGCAAAGAGGGTTACGTATGTTGATCATGTATATGGATGAATGTGGCATGGCTGTGTACATATATAATTCCCTAAGAGTGTAACCATTTCAACAAAATGTTTTGGAAAGGCTCCTCATATTCAGTACAGAAAGACAAAGCCTGTATCCCAGAATAGAAAATAGCATACACGTTTTCTATACATATAGATGAAATTATTCCTTAATTCACTTGTGATATCATATTACACACCAGTCAGAAGTACATGAATATTGAAGTACTTTTTACCCTAATCTGACTCTGATATTATAAATATTTTATTCATTTTCTTATCTTCTGTTCCAGATTCCAATAACTGTGAAAAGGAACATTTTGAAATTGGTATGAAAAGCAATCAGAATGTCAGGTAACAGAGTCTTTTTTTTATACAAAAGCACTGGCCTCAAAATTTTATGCATGTGTTTAGAAAATTGTCATAGGAAATGAGAGCATAGAACTTAAAAAGAATGCAAGATTTCTTATACATCATAATTCTGAAAATTGTATTCTTGAAAACAAATTAAAAGAAGTGATGAGTTCATATATTTCTGTTATTCTGTGTAATTTTCCAGAGTGAATAAATACTTGCAAACTTATCTCACTTGAGCAACTAGAAACTGTTTAGCCCCAATTAAACCTAAAAGATATAATGGAACAGGATTAAAAAGATATCAACAGTTTTATAAAATTTTGTTTTCAGCTACTGCTTTGATAATATTTTAAAGTAAAGTTGCTCTGCTCCTGCTTGAAGCCAGCCACACTAAAAATTTTAAGCATGGCTTAAACTGGAATAATTAAAACAACAATATATGGAACAGGACAAACTTTTAGCATAGAAGTTATTAATGCATTTACACATACAATGAATTTAAAGTGATTGGATTCGTGTTTGTTAAAGAAACATCCAGTTTTTCAGCATCTAGCCAGTAGAGTCATGGGTACAAAGGAAAAGGAGTACAAACAACAGGGCATGAAGAATGTAGGGAGGAGAATTTTGTGGAGTATGTCGGAATTTAACCATGTGTCATTTTGGTTGTAGAGCTGGCTCTAAGGAGCAGAAGGTCCCCTATGTGCGACTGGAACGTCTAAAAATATGTACGTCAGAGGCAGGAGAGCTCCCAGTGTTCAAGCTTCAGCCTCAGGACAATGAGCAGGAGGGCAATTTCCTCCTGAGAATTGAATGTGGGACCCAGTCTTCAAGTGTGTCTGTAAAGGTGAATGGAATTTCCTTGAAGCATTATGTGCTTTCTCCTCTCTGTCCTATGGGCTTGTACCCACAGTTTCTGAAAACTACTATACACTAAACAAGTCTGTTCATTCATGTCAACCTCAGATACTTCTGTGATGGGTTAAAGGAATGTGGAATGCAGCTTTTAGTTTGCTGTGTAGCTCCCTGATACTTCCATTTCTGAGAAGTCTGTCTCTGGGATTGGATAGCTGTCCTGTTTTTTTGTTTTAGCCATCAACTAGACTCATCTGTCTAGTTACAAAATATAGAATGACTAGCTTAAAACTGACTTGAATGCATATTTCAGTGATAGGAACTCATTCCAGAAGTCACAAAGTAATAGATTTTTAAAAGCTTTGAATTCTATTGCTTCTTTGGAGACTCAAATGTCAACTTCTTTCCAGAGAAGGAAGTTGAATTTCTGCTGGGAACAACAACAAAAAAATTTTGAGCTGTTTATTGTAAAATTTGCAAATAAGATTGTAAAGTATCCTGTTTCTCTTATCTGTGATATGGAATCTGTATAGCTTTACATTGTGGTATGTGGAGGAAATCACTTGACCAAGGTGACCTTGCCAGCCAGTGGCAGATGTTGAGCTGAGTGTGGGCCTACTGAAACCAGTGTCCTCTCCAGCAGAGTTCACCACAGACAAAACATTTTGTTTGCAGATAACCACTGCTGTTACATGCTTATATATGAAAATGATGATTGTGTGATCCCAGATTTTTTTTTTTTTCAAGATAAAGAAAGATAGTCTTATTCAAGGTCTGAAATCCAAAGAGAACTCAGAGAACAGGAAATTTCTTATATCCCAGGCTGCGGGACAGACACAGTCTCCTCCTGTAGATACTCCATCTGTTGATCAGAAGCTCAGCAATGGCATCTTCACCATGAAAAGATCTCCAGTTACTCAGGATATCAGTCCAATTGAAAATGAGGATTTCTGTGCTGTGTGTCTTAATGGAGGAGAACTGTTGTGCTGTGATCGGTGCCCCAAGGTCTTCCATCTCTCCTGCCATGTTCCAGCCCTTCTCAGCTTTCCAGTGTGAGTATGTATGGCATTTTGCTAATGTGCTCCTTTTCTGCTCACAGCCTTGGGGCAGAATAAATTATCCTCAGGGAGGTGTGTGTCAACCTTACACAAGGGCAAGGACTGCATCTCTCACTTGCCTTTTTTGTTACTTTTCTTGAACACTAGAAGCTAGATGAATTATTTAACAAGAACTGTTTCCAGCCATCTATGCCCTTTCTGCAGTTAGCTGCCTAGTACTACATAGGAAGTGGCAGACTTTGGCTTTAAAAGCATTCTTATGACCTACTGGAGGAAAAGAAAATCCTAACTCTCATGTAACATCTGTAGATGTCAGATCTTCTACGCAAGAGCAGTGACTAGCACAAGGAGAGAGCAATGACTGAGTTCCCATTCAGTTTTCTGGCCATTTTATAGGAAATTTAGGATTATTGGGGCTTTTGTGGAAATGTTTAGGACGTTGATTTTCCTAAGACTTATATTCTTTAGCAACTTGTCACAGAGGACTTTGCTTGTGACAAAGAGCCAGAATTATGTGCATGTCCATATATCAAACTTGGAAAGTGAGGCTGAATAATGTGTATTACTGGTGGTGTATAGTTCTGAATTCTGTTACAAATTATTAACAGGCAGGACCAAAGGCTACTTCAATTTTGCCAAGCCCAATAACTTTCTCAACTGTATGATATGAGATATTAATTTGGAGATTCTGGATTCTTCATGGAATTCTTCAAGAGGTTTCTGAAAGTGGATCTGCTAGGAAGGACATTTATGCAGAATTATGTCTATTTGGTTTGGGAACCTAGGTACTAGCACCTTTCTGATAATGCTGATTTCTTAGATAAATATGTAAATTATGATATCAATTGATAATAAGCATAGTAATTATCAAGCTAATCTGGTTTTGTCTGCTGACTATTTTCCCTTAGTATATTTTTAAAAAACAGCACCTGAATCAATTCAGCTGCACACACTGCTTCTACATGATTCCAAACAATTACAATTTTGGGTTTTTTTTCTTCTCTGTGACAAAAGAGGTGCAATGAGTAGAATCTGAAATTATTACACTTCTAATTAGATCCAAATCTCTTGAAGAACATTTAATACAGAGGGCTTTAGATTGCCTGCTATTGTAATACTAGCAAAGGATTAAACTTGTTTCCAAACACAGTGATTCCTGAGATTTATTATGTGACAAGGTTGCTGACAAAATGTGACAGCTTTTGGTTTCTTATTTTGCAGGGGAGAATGGGTGTGCACGCTTTGCCGGGATCCAGTGAAGCCAGAGGTGGAGTATGACTGTGAAAACACACGCTACAGCCACAGCTATAATGTACCATATGGCCTTGATGACTATGATCAGAAGGTAGGAATAACTATCTATTGTACTGTTTAGAAAAGGACACATGATCTCAGCCTGAGGCTTTGCTTCTTTATTGGAAAGATGACTGTTTTTGACTTGGTTGCTACTCAAATGTTTCAGAGAGTAGTAAATACAACAAAAGCACTGTTAGTATTCAGTGATATTATTCTCGTTTATCTAGACATTGTTCAATTTTAAAATGAATAGCATGTTATAGAAAGATGAAACAGGCAGACTGGGAATTCCTTTCTCCTTTGAACAGGGAAGTTGCACTCAGCAGTAGAGCAAGCTTCCCTGAGTCAACTTTGTCTGGCTTTCTGCCACTGAATCTTTTTCATTTAAGATTTGGCACTTCCTCAGGCATCTACTTAGGCCAGCTGCAATGACATTTTTGTGATGTAGACACTTCGACTTTCAGTTGGAGTGAAATAATCATATATTTTTCATATACACCATAAATTCCTTTGAAGATGATATTCAGACACTGTTAACTGAGGCTAGATGAAAGCCTATCTCTGTATATCCCCATCACCAATTTTCTCCACCAAATTTCTCATGAAAAAATGCCTTTTCGTCTACTTGGAACTTGTCACTTCCAAATACCAAATAAACGTCCTGTATATATTGCATAAATGAAGCCTAGAATAAAGCACTGATCTAATCTGGGCACAATGCATAAGGACAGCAGCAATGGTTCTTAGAGCACTGAGGCCCCTTGGCAAGGCCTATGGGCACAGACACAGCACTGCTCAAATTCATCTGTGCTGTTTCCAGATCTGAGCTACTTTGTCCATAAAGAGCTGGACACAAGTTCTTGACATTGATGTGATCCCTGTTTCTATTGGTTTGGGTGTAAGTGGCCAGAAATAGTTGTGATCTAGGTCTTGATTAGTGAGGTCCGATCTAGAAAATGGAGTTGTTTAGAAATTCCATTGTTTGTGAGCAAACATGGCTTATAATGTTTTTGTATTCCGTTGTTTTGCATCAGTGAAAAAACCAAAAGACCAGTGTAAGTTGTTAGTATGATTGATTAACTGAGGACAAAAATGAAACTCACGTTTTTGAATTAAAATGTATTCATCTGCCTTTTACAGAAGTGTGAAAAGCTGGTGCTTTCCCTGTTCTGTAGTAGTATGAGCCTCCCATTCCATGAACCTGTCAGCCCCCTGGTAAGTACTATGCACACACACATGGGTTAGAGGGAATCCAAAGAATGCTCTGGCACACCTCACAAGTTTCTCTTGAAAGATATTCCTTTATTATATTCCAGTATTACTTCCTAGGGAAGCGTAGGTGACTCCCTCTTGCAAGTACTTTGAAGGTGGCAGGTCAGGGACAGATAAGTGCTGGCCATTGTTCTCAGGCCAGGTTTGGGTGCCAATTTAAGGTGATAGTACGAAACTTAAAGGTATATAAGGGGTTCCAGTGATTAAGAAAGTTTACTTGCTGCATACATGCTGAATGTTCCGTAGCTGTAAGAAAGGTCTGCTTTAGAAATAAACTTATATTCCCTCTTTTCTGGTGTTTTACACAGAGGAGGTAATGTGACTGTGTTCAGGGGAAGATGTAGAAACTTCTGTTTCATCCATGTACTCAACATTTGCAGTATTAACTATCAGTTTTAAGGAAGATGTAGATTCACAGTATCGTAATGGTAGAATACAATGTGAAACAACTTGGTGTTGGAGAATGAGATTAAAAAAAAAAGAGGCTTTATGTGAAGGAATAGTCCAAATAACAATAGAGAAAACATTCCACCTAATAAAGCTCGCAATGAACTTACAGAACACATTACCTAACAATTAGGTTTTGACTCAGAAAGATTTAAGGAGTGGGATACCCTGATAGCTGGTGTCTGTTGCAAAAGACTTCTGTTGAACTTTAAAGAGAGTGCATAGGATCATATTTTTAGTCACTCTTGGCAGACTACTTCCCACAGTATCAGCTTCCAGTATCTCAGCACATTATTTTTATAACTGCTTGGGGGAAATGTTAGCTAATTTTCATTGTTACATATATTATTGATGATGGTTAAATGATGACATTTTTATCTGGGCATAAACTTTAGAAAGTACTAATAGAGTAGTCACTAAAATGTGCTATTTTCAGGACTAAGCTTGCGAGCAAATGTTTTTTAATTAAGCCAAAAAGCACCCAGAGTCTAACCAAACATCCCTGCAGGTATAGGCACCAAAAGACTAGAGCTCTTTTCCTTGATTCAAGGAATCCTCTGCAGTGACTTCTGTCCAAATTGGATAGAAGTCACTGGAGAGAAAATGTTTTAACTAAAAAGGTTACGTACCTGTGTTTTATTCTTCTTACAGGCTCGGCATTATTATCAGATCATCAAAAAGCCAATGGATTTGTCAAGCATACGAAATAAGCTGCAAAAAAAGAACAGATCCCACTATTCTGCACCTGAGGAATTTGTGACTGACGTGCGTCTCATGTTCTGGAACTGTGCAAAGTTCAATTATGTAGGTTTCTAATGTGCATGGGTGAGGGGATACAAACCAGGGGGTTGCTCTTTCAAGCTGGCACATCAGTGTAACTATTGGTTTCATTGACGTATGGTATGGAATTGGGATAAACAAGTACTAATCAGTTTTACTCTTTGGAAATAATGTAATTTTTTTCTTAATGACAGAAATGGAGATATTTATGGATCCGAGAACTTAAGATACATATGGATCTAAAATCAAAGAAAGACAACTTTTTGGAATGATACTGAATTTGCTTTGAAAAGCCAGTCATAGCCAGCAACACAGCTAGGGGAAACTCAGGTGCATAGAAATTCCTAAGCAATGAAGACTGCTATTGTTTCTAGTTCACTGCACATCTCTTTTTGTTAGAGGTGCAGAAATGTGTTCCTTAATAGCAGCATCTGGCTTTTACTTACATTGTAAATGCAGAGGGACTAATGGGCTGTAGAAAGTGTGCAGGAGACTAATGGAGATGTAGCAGACAGAGCCAAGGCAAGACATTAAGGCAGGGTAATCATTTGAGTTTGATCCTTGATGATTTCCGTGTGCGATAACAATGAATGGTTGTTCTTTTACAGCCAGATTCAGAGGTTGCTGAGGCTGGACGATGCCTAGATGTATTCTTTGAGGGCAAACTGAAGGAGATTTATCCAGATAGGCATTTTCCTTCAATGCAACAAGAGGACTCTGATTCTGAAGAAGTGGAGAGTCAGAATAGCAAAATGCCACTGCAAGATTTTCCATGGCCATCATACGGACAGGAGTGCATTCAGCCTAAAAGGAGACGGCGCCATGCTGTAAGATTGCAAAAGCAAAAGCATTTGAGTGCTAAGTGGCCACCCTGCTAATTCTGTTTACAACTACTGATGGGAAGTTTTGACAAGGCTGTGTGGGGAAAATGGTCAAGCTTCTATCACAGAGATGTGATCAGTTTTACAATTTTATGTCAAGGTCCTCTAAGTCGAATAAAGTGTCAGTTGTGTATAAATGTATGAGCACGAAGAAAGGAAGCCTCTCAGGCCACACAGTTATCTTCCTAGCAGAAGACTGTCAGGATTTTTAAAAAGACTAAGCCCTCTAGCTATGTGCTGTTTGTTTCCACTGGACACAGGAAAATGAAAAATAAAACAAAACAAAAAGAATGATGTTTCAGCAAGCTAACAGCCTTCCTCAGGTATGACCTCCTCAAGATACAAGATCTATTATGAGGAATCCAGCAGCATAACTGATGGAGTTAAGGTGTGTGGGAGGAAAGCAAAGCACATGGGCTGTTTATTTAAACCCTCCTTATCTGCTGACCATATGCCTTATTTCTAGATCTTGTGGATAGATAACAGATCCAAAGTGTTTGAACCTGTCAATACTCAATCTGTTACATCATATATATGTTTTGCAGTGTTTACACAGAAGTACTAATGTGTTGGTGATAGGTAATGATGATTAATAATGAAAGTAACATGCTAATAATATCTAATACAGCAGTACTGTTTCATAACCTGTTCAACATGACATGTCTATTTTATAGAGCACAGGTAACCATGTAATAATCTTGCAACCTTAGTGTGATTGTTGGCCATGCTTTGTGATACAATGTCTAGTGATAAAACCCATAATCCTGTTGTCTTATTCAATGATTTTTCTGGGAGCCTGACTGCTTAAGGCCTATGGGATATAGTATAATGTGATTATCTGATTAACTGTTTCTTTTGAAGCAGAGCATTTTTATTAAATCACAAAAGAGCAAGTGCTAATATTAGGACTCTGAGTGAGCTGTTCCTGAGTGCATACCAGATGCTCTGTTTGCAAGGAATGATTCCTCTGGTATCTAATTCATGCTGGGGATTTCTTGTGTCTCAATGTGGGATTTCTTGGGTCTCAAAGGTAGCATTTTTATACAATCCAAGCCAGTTGTTTTTCTTTAAAACAGATATTGGGATTCAGTAAATTAACTATGAAGCAAATTACATGGTTATAGAAGTGCCTATAAAAATAACACAGTATATTCCTGGTTTTCTCTTTGCTTATTTCTTGTAGTTGTGATTGCCAACAGTGCTAGAAGATGAGGATAACGTGTATATGTAAAAGCTCAAACAGAATGAAAGGATGTCTAAGCTTTTTTGGTTTTGCTAAATTCCACAGTGTGTTGGCAGAACACCGTCAAGGGCTGGAAGAGCAATTTTAGAGTTCACTGGAACAAAAGGTAGCATGTAGTTGTAAAGCCTCAAGGGTGGGATAGGTAACAAGACATGACACCTGATCAGAGAGCGGTAGTTTGCAAGCTGCTTCTCAGCTTTTCCAGAGGCAGGTGAGCCAGATCTTTGCGTGGCTAATGCTTTCTTTGTGTGTGTGAGGGATATCTTCCTCCTTGGAGCTCTGCCCAGCAACGTAAAACTGGGCCATGGTCTGGCTCTGAGATAGAAGGGTTGCTGCAGATCCCAGACACAGTTAAAGTTCATTTTAATTAGATTCCTGCAAATAAAGATGATATTTTCAGCATAGTTTATATGGGCTATTTGGTCTGGTAACCATGTATGTTATTTTAGATAAGACTTTACAGTAAAGGTTTATATATGAAATATTAAGATGTGAATGTTATATTCTACTGTCTGTGTGACTTACTGTTTTCCATTAACTTAGTAGTGAGCTAATGTTTTCTTTCCTTTGAAGAAATGAAAATCTAGTTGTTATATAAGCTGACTGGAAAACTGTGGGATGAAGGAACAGCCTTTACATTTTCTGTATGTGAATTCCTACGCATTTGCTTTTTGTCAAACTCCTGTTCTCAAAAAAGTATGTCTCTTGGCACAGGGAAATGAGTGCAGGTTTGTAACTGAATTAATCACGCTTATTTGTGCTACAGGAATCACCTTTCTCAGCTGGTAATTAATTCCTTCACCTAAGACCTATATTTTACCGTTAATAGTGCAAAAATGAAATGCTGTGTGGTGTTCCTCTAGGGGCAAAGGCAGACATGGTTGAGACTATTGCTGCTGGACACTATACCACTAGGGCCTGTAAATTTTTGGGACGTCGACTCTGTTGAAATACAATTGCACACTGGTAACAGTGCTGAAAGGTATGAGACAGTCTCTTCTGAAATCCAACAATCCATGTGATCCAAAAGAGAAGTGATATATAGGTTATGTAGTTACTTTTTCTTCTGTCTCACAGCCTGTCTCACAATCCAGAATGTGTAGGAAAGGAAACAAGGAAGAACCCCTGAAGTTTTCCCCTGGAAGTAAGTATAGCAGAAACAGATGTCAGGAACATTGTGGAAACCCCTGTGAATGCACTAGACTCCTGCAAATGCAACCTAGGGCACAATTTTCCTTTTGTCTTTAGTAATGAGTCACACGTAGAATGGGAAAAACCTCTTTGTGCTTTAACAGTTGGAAAAGAGATTAATTACACTTCAGTAATAGGTCTGTTGAAGAAATGACAGCTATAAATTTGACTTTTCGTTCCCCTACAGGCAATTTCAAAGACATGCATCTTCTAGTATCATTACAGCAGAATAGTGTTAGAATTAATGCAAACAGGTGTTTAACAATTCAGATTATTGAATGACTGCATGTTTGTATGTGTAATGTGCTTTGCTGAACAATAAAATATATGAAATTTATTTTTGCACATCAATCTGAAATTTTTGCTCTAAGTACACCTGCTTTCAATTGATATGTGGATTATATAATATTTAACATTTACTACCTAAGTTGTTAACTACTGGTGGCAAAGCAGAATGGTTACGAAAGCAGCTATGCTAACACAGGAGATCAGCTTTGTATTTGTGTTTTGGTATTTGATCTGGATGGATGGTTGGACTTGATGATCTCAGAGGTCTTTTCCAACCATAATGTTTCTCTGATTCTATGATATTACAAACAGGATGGATTTTCTCCAGGATGAGTCTGCTGGATGATGATCTTTTGAGGTGACAGTCTCACTGCTTGGTCATAGCTCTTGCATGATGTTCAAAGCTGTCCCCAGACTGCTAGCACTGTGCTATGCTGTGTTGTGTTGCATCATGCCAGCCTGAGCCCTGTAATCCCCAGGTGCAGAGGGGAGGCAGCCTGCTGGGGTCACATGCTGGAGAGGTGTGAGCACCCTGGAGACATTCAGTCCCTGAACTGGGAGGAGTGTCACTCCAGCAGCACACTCTTCATCTGCTGTCTAGATGACTCATATAGCAGAAAGACATTTAATGGAAGGAGAATATATAATTTCCCTCCTTTCACTAGTCCTATTTAGGAAATACTGTAAATGTCTGAGTATGGTTATAACCATAGAACTCAGCCTGCTTTCTATTCTGGCTTGAGAAGGGAAGACACCTGCAGAATTAGTCTGATTCTGCATTTATTGGGTTTTACTGCTTCAAAAAAATGTACATTCACTTTACAAATAAATCTACACTGGTTGCCTCACCTCTTCCCAGCTCTCAGTCCTATAATACCCTTCTCACTTTGAGTAAAGTTCTCCTGCATTATTAATTCAGTAGTTTGTAGTTAAATGACTAGCTAATCAAATGATTCCCTCAAGAGTACCTGTGTGAATGCATTGAAGACTGAGTGATTTAACTGAGGTCACTCAGAGATAATTCAGCCTTCAAATTTGCCAATATGAAGGCTGACAAACAAAGAGAAACAGATCTCTGGAGGAAAAGGGGGCAAAAGAGCTTTGGCTTTTAACCTTATGCATGTTTTCTTGTAATTCCCATGGGAAAAAATTGTTCTGGAACTAGAGATCCAAAATCACATGGATCTCCAAGTTCATATTACTTTAACTCAAAACTGCAGTTCAGATTTTAAAATGTATGATGATAAATAGCTGTTTTCTTCTTTGTTTTACACTGTATTATCATTTGAGAACAACAAGAGAACTTCTCAGTCAACACAGAAGGGCAATACTATGGGGGTGGCATTGCAGAACTGTTATTGCTGGTTTTGTTAGAGAAGTTCTATGTTTAACTCTCCACTGAGCTGAGCAAAATTGCTTCTGTAGCTCATATGAAAAGATAAAAATGCTTACACAGTTGTAAAGAGGCAGGAGAGATGAAGATAACGATTTTATCTCTCCCTCAGTTAGCTTTTGCGACCAAGTAGGTGTTTTCTCAGGTTCCTCAAAAGTATTTGTGTACTGGTCACTTCCAGTGGTGGTGGCACAGCCTGGACGGGTCAGTAAACTTTAATGATGCAGCAAAGCTCGTGTTTTCCCAATACTCCCGTTAGACCCAACGACACAGCGATGTATAACCTTCTCCTCTCCGGTGTCGAGAGATTCAGCAGCCTGTGGTAAAGCAACAGAAAAGTTTGGCAGGCAGGCTGCTGGGCTTGACTGCAGGGGAGCGAGCAGAGCTGGCACCTCTAAAACAAGGCAGTTGGCTCCCTCTGCTGATGTGCAGCATGATTTCAGTGATTTTTAAACTGAGCACGCTCCTCCTCTAGGTACTGGAGGTTCCAGTATCGTTGTGACTTCTGGTTTTAACGGGGTTTCTTTTCCTGTGAAGTAGCTACGAAACTTCATGTTCCCCTTTAGCTTAAAATCTGTACAGAACTTTACAAAGATTAATGTATGTATTAATAACAGAGAATGAAACTAGTGTGGCAGCTGAGTATAGGCATTTTAGGTAACACCTTCATAAAACTGTAGTTACACCCATCTGTTTCCCTTAAGTACTCAGAAGAAAACAGTCAGTGCTTATATATCTCTTGATAGCTCTCTCTCAGTCTGGTATTAATTTCCCTCTTCATTTTATTTCTAGAAAAGATAGTGCTTAAAATAAAATATATGAGAAAACCAAGCTGAAAGTGTTGGTCAAAGGAGTTTTATTTGTATATGGCAAGTGTCAAAACAGCAGTTTTCCAAAAGTCTCTCTAACACTTATGCACCAATTATGGAAAAGACAAGATAGTCACATTTCTAATAAAGATGTGGCCATGTAAATGGATATTAACAATAAAAAAAGCACATAGTTATTTCTTAAAAATACATACAGTTGTATCAAAGTTCTTGGATATAAAAGGTGTCCTCTAAATAGCTGTAAACTGAATTCTCATTGAGAAGACACACAATTAACCTTTACTGTTCTGGCCTGGCTATTATGTGATTATTTGACCAGATTCATGCACTGACTCTAAACTGATAAGTTTATATGGCTAAAAAAGGAACTGATTTGAGACACTATTAAAAAAAATTGGACTAAGGGAATTTGTCTGCTTGTGGGGTTTTTACCACTTATTGTTAATGACTTTAGGGACATCTCTGTCAGGATATTATGTATTATACATGTTTAAAAAGGGTCACCTGCAAGAATTTGACATTCTGGGTACAACTATACTACCTAAACCTAAGCTCCTCATGTCTTTTGAGATGTCCTCATGTACCATATCGCTTGGAAGTTACTGTGGAGTCTTAGTGATTTCTGAGCTCATCTGATGGTACTTGAGACTTTCCGCAGCCGAATGAGGATGACATGCTCTGTCTCTCCTCTAGATACCTAGATGAATCTTCCATGAACACATCTTCCATGTGTCATGTACCTACATGTGTCTTTCTCATTGCACAGACCGATGAGATTGGCTGACCGGACACTCAGCTGTCAGATGGTTGGACATCGTCATCAGGAGGTATTGCCACTTCGCAGGGATCTTCTGAGCTTGCAGCACCAGCTTCCTAGAACCTGCAGTTGCCCCTGCCTGTCGTGTCAGGTGAGTGCCACCTCCCGGCTGGCCCGGGACAGGCTGCTGCAGGTACATGGTACCAGTAGATGGAGCTAAAGGATCCCAATCACTAAAGAGACAGCAAAAAGAAACTCGAATGTGCAGGACAAGATTTTGTCATTTTTCTGTGCTGTTAACATTTGCCCTTCGCTGTGACACTCTCCCCGCCCCCGAATGAACCCGCACTGAGAAATTAATACAAGTGGAGCACTTTACAAGATTTGAGAAGTCAAGTGTCTGAAAAAATTTAGATAAGCATTTACTACTGTGGGTTTCTGCTAAATAATGCTGTCTGGATTTCACCCACTGTTAGTGACACTGCAGCATTAATGTCACATTGTCACTGTCATGGTAATTAGTTAAAGGCACTTGATAAGGTTATTATGCTTTGTATTGGGAAGGAGGTAAAGTATTCTGTGACTCTTTCTATGGTCTCTTTCTAGAATCATGCTACTCTGTGATAAGACATACATCTCTGGTAACCATTTCCTGTGATGTTGCTATTAGGGGTTGTGGCTGATGGCATTTTATCTACTGTGTATTTAATGCCATACTTGAGACAAAAATAACTTTCTGCATGCCCTAAGGAGAGAAGCAGGTATATTCACACATCACAAGATAAATATTTAGATACATAGTGAGGATATCTAAAGCATATCTATAGCTTCCCCATGGACTTTACATTAGTACATGCTTATGCTGGATTCTTTTCAAAACAGCTACATAGCACAGAGGAGTGATAGCTTCATAAAATTCCCCTTTCAGATAAAGAAGTTTAGATGTCATATGTCAAATGTAATGTGACCTCAGGGGTTTCAACTTAGTCTTTATCAGGCATTTCTCACCCTTGAAAAAGCCTCTGGCTTTTGAAACAATGCCTCCTTTCAAGAACTTCAGCTTAATATTGTGGCATGAAGGTCAAGATTGTCTTGTACTGACTGAGAGGAGCACAGCAGCTTTCACAGTGGTTCCTTTCTTCATATGTGGCTTTTACTTGCACTTAACATTTTGAACTATAAAATGAAATATAGCATGAGAAAGTATCATTTT
This sequence comes from Bucco capensis, assembly GCA_013396975.1. Taxonomy (NCBI): domain Eukaryota; kingdom Metazoa; phylum Chordata; class Aves; order Piciformes; family Bucconidae; genus Bucco; species Bucco capensis. The sequence continues at coordinate 919,984 of VWZO01008936.1, read as the reverse complement.
CTGTGTGAAGCTTTGATGTGTTTTGTCTTTTAGCCTTACTGTTGTCATTGTAATACTGAATGCTTGTTCTTTTATTAACTGATGCCCTTTATTTGACAGGACTATTTACTTTTGTTGGTCTTAAGTTTCCTGGCAAGCTACACAGACAATTTCAGCTTGAACCTTTCAGTGGAAGGAACACAGAGACAATTCAGTGTGTCTCCTCTGTACATGCTACAAATAGAACAAACAAACAATGGGCCTGTACAAGATCGTGAACAAACTTGGTCAGCTCAACCCAGATGAAATGAAGGTAAATTACAACACAGGGAAGCTGGGAGCAAACACCAGAAGGGCTGGAAAAAGTTACATTAGAACCTCTCAGATGTGAATAGAGGGATTACTTCTGGTTATAAAAAGAGTCTGCACATTGTATGTGTGCAATTACTTCAGAAGAGCAATCCTGCTGTAATTGACCCAAAAAGGCAGTTAGCCAGTCAGACAGCTGGCTGGGGACAATGGGGCAAATCCAGCCCTGCATTAGATTAGATTGCATGTTTTTGTTATCACCCACCCTATATGAAGACCTCTTGCTCTTTCCCTAGTGTCTGTTGGGTGGCTGTGTGAGCTGGCTCTTGGCCTGCTTTCCTGGGGATAGGCAAACAGGCTAAAAACAATGCACTTACTTGGTAACTGTGGATTAGAATATGAATCTGCAGTGTAGGTGTCTTAATGGAGCCTGAGTTGCTCTTGATTCACAAGCCACAGTGGTCAAATAGGCTATTTTCCTTCTGTAGCTGGTATCTTATATATGACCTCTTATTCTGGAAGTATCCTTTCCCAGACCTGCTGAAGTCCAGTAAGTCAATATAATAGTTTTACAGTATCACAGTATGTCAGGGGTTGGAAGGGACCTAGAAAGATCATCTAGTCCAACACCCCTGCCAGAGCAGGATCACACAGGAATGCTCTAGCTATTCAGAACTCTCTTTGCTTTGCCCCTTTATTTTCTCTTGTGTTCGGCTAAGACAGTCAAGCTTTTAAACAATGTGCTGCCTGTGCTGGGAGAACCTCACTAAAACTATTGTCATGCACTGCTTTGCAATGCAGGAAGTAGTTTTTTTCCCTCCAGCAGCCTTGCCATACTATGTTGGTTTTCCTGCCCTCTGGAACATGAGCAGGGATACATGCCAGCTCTCTGGGGTGATGCATATCCTCCTCACATACCACAGCTGGGGAGGTTGCTGAGGTGAGCCATTTCCACTCAGCACCAACTGGAACTGTATACCCTGTGGTACTTGAGGGACACTGCAGCAACTTCAGATCCATATTTCATAATGTGTAATAAGCAGAATAAAAGCCCTTTTTAAAATAGAACCTTTTCCCTTTGTTTTTTACTAGAAAATCAAATACATTCCAATCAGGTACTTCAGACAGTACCTATGCAAATGAAATGACAATATTTTTGACATGGAAAAAATATTGGAAAATTCAGAAAAGAAAATGTATAGTTACTGCTTGAACATAGCTTTTAATGTTCTAATCCCTAGAGGTTCTGTCCCTTGAGCTGGGAGCTGACTGCAGGCATAAGCGTTGCTATGATATGCACCTGCTGGCTTCACTGTCTCTCTAGTGGTGAGTAACTTTGGGGAAACAAGTGTAATTAGTGAAGTATGCTTATATGTGATGTTCTTAGCAACTGTTCTCATTTAAGAATAGTACTTATATATATTAAAAATACCAATATTTAAGAATATTGTTTTTTTTTCCCTAAGATAAACCTGTCTGAGTTAATCTGGTGCCAAGGATTAAGCTCTTTGTTATAGGCAGACCATGCACTAATGCTTACTGTTCAACTTCTCCCACAGAGCAGACCAGGATTTATGAATGTCCAGTGCTGGGCCTGGATTCACCTGCACAATATAGCCCGTGACTACCAAAGGACAACCCAAAAGTTACAGTGATAAATGAAGCACACCAGTGGGTCAGAGCACGTGAGTGTGCCTGTTCATTGCACATGTGAGAGGCAGGTGGGACTGGTCCAGTGCTGGGCTGGGAACCAAGACAGCCATGGTTCACTAGTGCCTGGGCTGGGGTGATGAGGTGTAGCTGGGCAGTAGCAAACCTCTGTGTGGGAGCCATTGGGGGAGTGCTCTGAATTTCAATATTAGGGAGGGTCAAGCAGCAACACCATAGGTTTAAAGAAACCTGCAATAACAGACATAATAACAAGTTCAATTAAAAAACAAACACAAATTATTTAAAGGAGGATAAGGTGAGCATGGGTTGCTGGGTGTGGGTCTGACTTCTGCCCCTGTGATAGCAATTTGGGTGAATGGAGCATGGTGCTTTGCTAGTTGTTGAGTAATTCCTGGGCCCACACAGGGCAGCTCACGCACCCAGTGCTCATGGGTGCTGCTGCAGCTCCAACAAAATATGGGGACATGGAGGGTCATGCAGTGTGGCATGGGGCAGGGGTGGCCAGTCCTGGGCCCTGTGTCAATCCATAAACATGACCTTCAACTTTACTGCTACTTCTTCCTCTTTCAAATAATGTAGCTATGTCCTGATTATATTGCTGTGCAAACATCCAAATTATTTGATCAAATCTACTTCATGATTGTGCAGACCCTGATCCTATAAAGCCCTTGCATTCTTTACATAGAAGCTTTGTTTTGTTTTGTATTATTCATTGGAACACAGAAGTAATGCTTTGCAGTCAGATTATTTTGATATTGTAAAAATGGTAAACAGTGTCTCTGTCAGGGCTAAGGCACAAAGGTTAGCTGCAGGGTCTTGCTTCTGTTGCCATAGCTATTTTGTGGTTTAGACATGTATTTCATTTTCCAGAACTCTGATATTCATAATTCTGGAGAGGAAAAAAAGGTCAGTTAATTAAAAAGAAAGATTTTGGTATATGTTATAATGTTATGCAAAAGGCATACAGTGAGAAGGTAGGATTGCATTTGAGTGTTTTCCAATATTGAAAATGTGGCAGAAATGTTGTTGCTCAGAAGTAAGATATTCTTCCTAAAATACATTGTATACCAGAGACATGGAAGATGAATGGTTTGTGTTGGTATGGCAGTGATTTTAAACCTCCATCTGCCTTCCCTAGACCTGAGTAGCCAATAACTTATTTTGTATTCAGCAGGGCTTAGAAACTGCTCAGGCTGTTTAAAATACTAGGTGATTTAAAAAGAACTGGATAAAAGAAAGTATTATCATTAGGTGTAGGTAGACTTAGAGTAAAAAGTTTCTGAGTGCTTTCCAGGAGGACACAAGCTTTGACTTGCCTGTTCTATTTCCACCCATGTCTCTCCACAGCCTCTTTTCCTGAATCATTTGGGAAGCTTCCTTATCTGTGTGTTGCTTAGTAAGGGGTATGCCATCTGCATATTATTGTAAATTAGAGGATTAATTCATCTGCTATCTTAGATGAGTATGGCTTTCCTGCAGGAATTTGTTAAATAGTATAAATTTAATTCTCACATCCCTTCTGGAATATTGAACAAAACTCATTTTATGACTGCAGGATTTGAAAACAGAAGGGGCTGCAAACTAATGTAATTAATCATTTTGTCATTGCTACAGAATAATGGACTAATTTTCTTCCTAATTTCCAGTTACTTATCATTTTAAATCTCACAGGGAAAGCAGCACTGTATAGAAAGCAACAAGGATCAACCAATTAAAACAAAGTGTTTTATTTCATCATCTAAAGCAAGTGTAACACATCTGAGGAAACTCTGGTTGTGATTTATTAGTTGCAGTTGTTCTTTGAGTTTTCACGTACAGTTAGATATTTCACTGAACGCCTTCAGATGGAAATAAAGAATGAATTTCCCCATATTGACATATTTTGTGCATTGCTCATGTTTTCCTTACATGACTATTTCACATATCTATTTCACAGCTGAATTCAGCTCTGCTGTTACAGGTTGATGAGTGTAATCATTACCAGTTGATCATTTAAGATATATCTACTACCTGCCACTAGTTTCAGTGTGAAACTGTGGGCTCATCTAAATCTCTGCAGGTTCAAGTTTAGACTGGCACAATAAAGATGGCTAGTACCTCTGATCTCTCCCACTGGGATTGGAATTTGGATGCTTTTGGAGAGATTTAGGCCTTTTCTGCTTGAGGTGAGGGCAGAATATCAAGAAGGTGAAAGAGAACAAATAGGACTGAGACACTAGGAAAAATTGGTTCAGAGAGAGCTAAGGAAGGATCTGAGCAAAAGCATTGCAGAAAAGACTGTGTGGAGCTTGTGAAGATGCACCTGAGCACCAGATGAGATGAAAGAAAGACAGAGTGGGAATGCAGGAGGGCATAGGTGGTGCTTGGTGAGAATAGAGAAGAAAGTTTTGGCAAATGTGAGATATGACTCCATGGGATGTGTAGGACTGGAGGAGAGAGGGTTAGTAATATCTGACAGCAGTGAATAAAGGACAGGCATAAATTGATAGTTCCTGTTGCTGTACAGAGTTCAGCATCATTTCTGTCAGCATGCTCGAAAGAATTTAAAGACTGAACTTTCAACTAAAAATTCTCATTAAGTAGAGTCCCAGTAACCCCATCTGGAAGGTTAGAAGAAAAACAGCAAACAAGGCAGCATTTTTTCCACTGTTTTTCATGTAAGTACAGCTAATTGAACTGAACCTAGAAACCTACAGGAAGTACTTTTTCTTTTGTCTTGAACAGGAATGGCAGGAATTTGTCATGAACCATTTGTTACTTAGAAGTTTTTTAATCTGGAACAACTTCAGTCATTACTTAACCCAAATTAGAACCTAACCAAATAATTAACATGTTTGACCCTCTACTTAAACATAATAAAGTCAATATCAGTTTGGGGTAATACTATTTTCTGTGTTATCCAGTTCAATCTCACTTCTCATTTGTCCAGCTCAGATTCCTTCCAGCCTCCTGCTTTGAATCAGGTGGTGCTATAGGTTGTAGAAGACCTTTTGATGGGATGAGTTGGAGCAAATTGGTAGGCTTTGGACCTTGTGAGAGACATTGCTCAGAGTTCTCTTTCTTCCACCCTCATGAAAAATTGAAAGGTGCAGAGGAATGGCTTAGCTGCCTGTCAGACACTGGGGAGTGTGTTCCCCATATTCTGCTGTGCTGCTAAGCCAGCTGTGCTCTGTGCCTAATGGTCAGAGGAGCACTGCTGGGATAAGCCACTTGGAAAAAATGTAACAGAGATTATGTGGGTTTTCATCTAGAACTGACATCAGGTGTTAAAAATACTTTAAAGAAAATGCTGGAAAATTCATATAGAAACTGCAGCAGTTCATGCCAGTTATGTTGTTACTGAACTTAAAAGCTGTATGAGCAAGCTTTTTGAGGTTGATTTTTATTTTACTCTGTCTGGAGAATGTGGTGACAAGTGCCCTTTTTTATTTTAAGAATAGCTTTAGAATCTTGATTGCTCTCTGATCCTAACATTGTGTTGAAGGTAGTTCAAAGTTATAAGGAATTATGTATCCTGTATCTTAATGGAATGCTTGTCTGAAATTATACTGATAGCCTGCTGTGAAAAAATCAATTTGCCATCAGCAAACTGAATGTTCTTGATGCTCAATTTAGTTCACCCAACTATTTCACCTTCTTTCCCTATAGTAAAACAAAGGGTTCTGAGAATTAATTACAGAGTTAGCATCTGCTCATGGCAGCTTTGCTGATATACTTAGCAGAGTAAGATGGTTAAGGCAGGAGTGAGATGGGGTGTGAAGTATTTCCCACTATCATTTCTTGTGCAAATATCTTCTAAAGGACAGGCCTCTCTATTGATTCCTGTCCACACTTTTTCTCTTTGCAGTAAAGTACCCAGTTATGTATAAAATCACTTCAAAATAACTTCTTTGTCCCTTTATCATAATTCACTTCTCTAAATGTTGCTGGCTGCACAGTGGAGTATTGTTTATCTAAATACTGGTAATAACATTTCTTCCTTTTAAAGTAAATTCTAAACTTCTTTTTTTTTTTTGGATCAGTAGATGAATGAGAAGTTTGCTGAGATTAGAGGTTCCTGAGATTCCTGATATTGAATCTTGTATTAGTGTAATTCCAGCCTGCTGTGCCAAGTGCACTGTGGAGCAACCTTGACTGCCAGACAAGCATACTTTTGTGTTGTGCAAAATCTCCTTTGACAGTTTTGTCTTTATTAATATTGAAAAGTGTTAGTGCTAGCATGCCAATCTAAACTGAGGATTTATTGTGCTAAACGTAGACTGAGCTGCAGCACAAGCTGACAAAACATTGGTAATTTTAGGCTTTTAGTATTCTATAATTTTATATTTTAATGCATATTCAGGTAAATAAATCTCACTCACTTGATCTAGAAGAATCAGGTCCTGTACTTTTTGTCTAGGCTGTTTCTTTTTGCTGATTATCATAAGGTCTAAATTACCTTTCTTGGAATGCCTAAGAAAACATGATCTATTCGACCCAAGAGATTTTCATTATTTGTAAGTTCTCTGCAATTTCCATCATATTGGATTTGAAATGTGTTTAGCCATATCACTATATTATGGAGAGCATCATCTTAGATTTCTGTGGGAGAATGCCTGAAGTTCAGCCTTGTCACAACATTTGTGATGTCAGCAATGGCAGCAGGGTTAGTCCTGTTTGCATTGCAGAACAATTTCAATTTCTGTAATCATAATACAGAACCTAAGTTCAGTGAAGCAAGAAGAGCTTCATTGTCCTCAGTAATTTAAAAGAGGAAAATTATGACCAGACCTAGTGGGAATTCTAAATGTTTTTCATATTTATTGTTTTATATTTTGTGTTTGCCTGTTTGAATGTGTAATATATCCTCTAAGCCCTAAGAAAAAATGCATGTGGCCATTTAGTTGCTTGTGTGTTTTGACAGACGAGTAATTATCCAAAGAAATACAACTTAAGCCTTCATTAGATTAAGCTTTTTCTTCTGAAGACATTTGAATATTCTTTATGATACAATTTATTAATTTTATTCTTTTCTATAGATATACACAACATTATCATTAATACTTCAGCTTTTATATTGGATACAATTCTTAATTTACGTCCATTAGGTTGCCATATACCAAATGCTTTTAACTTTTAACTCATAAAAAAAATTGTTGAAGCAGTGCCTGGCACTGGTCAGGTGCAGTGCTAATACTGAATTGAGAAGAAAAATACCTAAATGATGTATTTCATAAATCAGTACTCTTATAAAACTATAGTAGTATAGTGTGTCATTTAATATGCACACTTGCATATCTTGTTTCTTCTGTCAAATAAAACTTTAAGTAAGAGTTGAAAGAGTGGAACTTTGCTCTGTATTAGCCCAGCAATTTAAAAGCATCTCTATATTTTGTAGAAATGCTTTACTAAAAATCACATGGCATAAAATTTAAACTCTGCACATGTATAGCAGTTCTTGAAAGAATGTGTGGTTAGCTGCTCTTCCAGAGCAAACACATCCTCTAAATAATAACCATTTGGGTAAATACTTTGGATAATGCCTGAGTATGTCTAGAGAAACTCTTGAAAAGTGGTCAAAGTGAAATGAAAACACAACTAAACTATCAATATCCCTGGCAATAAAGGAATAGCCTGTCTGGACCTCAGAACTGGGCTATGCATGCCCATCCTTTCCTGCCTGTCAGAAAGGCACTGCAGTTATGCCAACAGGGAGATAACTAACAGCATTAAACCTAAGAAATCACTTTTCTGAAAATTGGATTAATCACCTGCTTCATTCCCAAGTATGAAAGTAGAATCTGCTAGATGTGTAGGGAACTATTACTAAAATTAACAGTTCACTGAAGTCAATGTGCTTTTCTCCCCTCAATTTGAACACATTTAATTGGCAAAAATCAGAAATGCATGGTTTATAGTGGAACAGTAATTTTTGTTACTTAAGCCTCTTAAGTATTTAACATATATGGACTACTATGTGTTGTTAGCCAAAGTATTTGATCTGTTACATGCAGAAAATGTCATTGTCCTTCAGAAAACAGGCCTTCTTACAAAGCTGTTACCTTTCCATCATTTCAGTAGTTTGTACACTGCTTAATTTCTCTAGGCATTGAAATGTTTTCATCTGGAGGAGTAGCATATTTTGTGTGTAGCATTTTTCATTACAGGTGCTAATTAGCAGTAGCTAACAAATGATAGTGTTATGCATTAATACTCAGGAGAGCATCCAGAAACTCCAAGAGCAATTGGATCCATTGCTGAGATTTGGGATATCTGTTCCCAGAAGCTCTCAGCAAAATACCAAATGCTTAAACTCTATTGAAACAGCATATTTCTTTGATTAGAGTAATTTATTTATATATAGTTTTAAATATGAAAAGTGAAAGGAGTTGAAGTCTTAAGAGAATGTTAGGAAGGGAGGTTTTACTTAATATAAACAAAGTTTATATTAAGTAGCGTGGATATTGGTTGTTTCCTTCTTCCTGTGGTCCATTACAGTTGACAGTTTTGGTTAATTTAGTTAATTTCTACAGTAGAAGCTCTATTTATTGTGGGATTTGAAAACTATTATCTGACCTATAGGGTATATTTTACCATGTGGATTACATTGTTCTGTGGATTTTTTTTCAGAGTAAGCATCCTTTTTGTTGTTGCCTGCAACTACATGGAATTGAACTTGAGGATTCAGCTAGTTGTAGGTGAGGTCATCAACAAAGGGATGAGGGCACTATCATCTCCACCCATGCTTGACAGTAAACATGGACTATAGCTTAAAGGAAAATGATCTTAAAGGAAAAATATTGATGACTTCTGAACATAAATTCTAACATGTCTTTGTAGAGTGGCCTCCACTTTTCATCTGAGGTTACAATATTTGTTATAAAGGATATGTTGATCCTGTCTAGGCTATTACAGAAAGAAAAGGTAGAATAAAGATGGCACCTTGTGGGTGAAATAAATGATGCAGCAGAGAGTTCAAAATAACTTGTTTACCAGATCCTATGCATATCTGATTGGTTGCTAGAATCTGAGCTTGTATTTTCATAAACATTTACAATTATTTTTTAATTTTATAGTCAGTAATTTTGTATGAAGTATCTAAGTAACTACAATTGGGCTATTATGCAGTGTTCCTGTGTACTGGTCATAGAGCCTTCCACAGAGTGAGAGGAGTCTATGAAGTGCTTCAGGTGAAAGACTCCAGATTAAATATGTTACTCTTATTCTGGCCATTTTACCTGAATTTACTTGTCCTCTTTATTCTTGGGGACTCATTCATTTGGTCTTTTGCTTTGGAAAATCTATGTTTGCTGTTCAGCCCAGTTTTTTTTTTGCAGAATAATCTCATAATAAACTCTTCAGGATCAATTAAGCTTGTTGTGGCATCCTAAATCTTTGATGTGACATTGGCATGAGAAACACTTCCCATTGCTCTTAGAAGTTTTATAAAAGTACTCCTCTGATTACATGCTGCACAAGATCTTTTTTTTTTATAGGTTCATATGTCGTGGTGGGGAGCTCAGGGTTGTGTGATCCACACAACTCTCAGTTTAAATATTGTTGCCATACAGCATCCACATTTTGTTGCTGGTTGAGGGAGTATGAACATGGAACAGCATTTGAGTTACCCAGGTCTCAGATGTGGCAAGAAACAAGCTAATGGCAGATACCAAGACTGGTGTCAAGTTGTCCTGGAAGCCTACTGGAAGTAAATCCAGCCTGTAGTAGAGTTGTCTGCCCTGTGTGAGCCCTGGTACTCATCCACCTAGGAAACAACCTCTTACCTTCACTCTTTGCATTAAATGTCTTGTATTTGTCTGCAGGGTTGTTAACTCCTAGGTGTTCAAATTTGCTTTAAAAGACACTTTTATTACAGTTTTTGAAGATGATATTCTACAAGGAGGAAAAGGTTCATTTCTGCAAATAGCAAAGATAAGCTATGTGTGCAACTGAGAATTTGCATTCGTCTGCCTCCAGACAAGCAGTTACCTCCTCATGACAATGTCTAACCTGGAGAAGGCTTCTTCTGAGTTCTTTCTTTCTGAGACGGAGTTACACTTTCTTTAGTGTCTGGTTAGATTGAGAAAGGGAAAGGTAGCAGAATTTCTGATGCCAGGTCACAGCTCTGAAATCTGCTCTTTGCTCACATGCTGTCACCACGAACTGCTGAGCAGGCTGCAGGGGGTTTGTAGTAGGACAAGCTCTATCCTTGTGCTGAGGAGGAATCAGATTGTCAGCTGTGCTGTCCCCAGTCTCTCCTGAGGCTGAGTAGTACTGTGGTGACTTTTCTTGGCTAGTGTTGACCATAAGAAGTCAGGTATTTAAAAAAAAAAAGTCAAAGTAGTGAAGCATATATATATATATATATATAAACTAGTCTGAAGGTGTTTTAGGCTGTTCTATGTTTTAACTGGTTTGTGTATCCTTAGGAAATAATTGATGACATTAGAATTATCCAAGAAGCCAGGTAAATAACAGTCAAATACAGCTTTTTTGTATATTGTTGTGCTCACATTTTAAGCATGCCAACCTCTGCTTTCTAACCCCTTGGCCTATTATTACTATGGTGCTTATGTATATTTAAACCCTAATGTAGTGTAAGAAATTAACGTTGTATTTACTGGGTCAAAATACATTATTGCAGCTGTTTATTCCTAATGTCTTGTAAGAGTGGCTTTGCTTTGAAAGGTTTATCTTTCCTGTGGCAGCTGAATGTTCTGAACTGAATACTTTGTACCCTGCTCAGAAACTACAGGGTTTATGAAACATACTCTGAAATTCATTCAAACTTTTAAAACTTATTATGCCTAGGAGAGACAGATTTAAGATTACTGAAGTTTCTGGTTGAAGTACTTCAAGCAGAAATCCATACTCCATTAGGTTTTGTAACATTACGTGACCTTAATTTTCCAGGTATTTTGCCCTTCAAATTGAAGATAGTATTTTAATACTATTTAAGTCTCCTGAAGAGCCTTGTAATATGATAGGCTTAAGTTGTGAAACATTTGAACAAAATGAAAGATAAAAAAGTAATTTAGGATTTTGTATTTTTTATATATATAGCAACATAAAGATACACATCAAATAATACATTGAAATAGGTGATAAAAGGTTTTTTTGGGGTGCCTTTATCAGTGAAATGATGTGTACATGTAGCCAGCCATATTTCTTGTGTGAAGGTCTTTCTTTCCATCTGATTATTTTAGGCAAAACCATTCCCAGGGCATTGAACTTAAGGATTTGTCTCTTAGGTTGTTGTGTACTTCAGACACAATTTTACCTGGACAGCAGCTGCAGGATTCCATCTCAGGAGAGGAAATAGAATTGCAGAGTTATGCAGACTTGCAGTAAAAGATAGGGGAGAAACTTCAGTTTTCTTATTAACAAAGGTGAAAGAGTCTTTCAACAATGCTAAATAGGAGGAAACAAAAATGACCAGCAGATAGTGTTGTGCACAACTCCATAATATGTTAGAGCTATACCTAATTACAGCTATAGCTTTTGATGTTTTACCTCCTCTACTCCTCAAGCAGTCGAATAGCTATGCAGAATGACAGACCCCAAACACATCACTTTCACAAAATCTCCCCCAAAGCAGGAACAGAATGTAATTGAAGTGTAGCAGCACTTATGCTGGATGTGCAATTATGTATATTCACATGTATATTTGTATGTTTTGTAAGTGTGTATCTCGATGGTTACCATAGGCATTTGGGGATTTTTTGTCTAAAAATCATGTTTTATTCATATACACCAAAAGTGTCAATTGCTAGGTTTTGTCTAACCGTTTACAACACTGATTGTTACTATATATTGTAACAACTTAGCATAGATTGCCTTATTTAAAGATTTTCAATATTTTGCTGATAGAAACACAATATTATGTAACAGGAGGTCCTTTTTCAGACTTGTGTGCTGCTGACTGCCTAACCAATGGAGTTACATGAAAGTTACAATGTCAAACAGAATTGCTGGAGATGTGGATCTTTATACTAGGACATTTTTCAGTCACAGCTTCAGGTTGGGGATTCTAGTTTCTGAGTACAGGAAGGAATTTAAGACACAACTCAGCAGGCAACAATTAATTACATTTTGCTTGTTTGAACTGTTTTCCGGTTCTTGGCAACCAAACATTGAGATTTTCCCATGTATTTCATCAGTTGTTTCCCAGTCCCTTGGGCTTAGCTGTACATTTGGTATACTTCTCTGATAGTTTCAAATGTAGTGGTCAGTAGTGGCTACTCAATTTGGTCTTAGTGGCTGGTCCAGTTTTGATGGAGTCAGAATAAATTCCTTTTGCTGACAAGACTTCCAGTTCTGATTTTTAAGCATCACAGGCTGCCTTGGCACTTGGTGAGTGTGAACATTCCCCCTCTACTCCTGCCAAACTTGGAATAAGACAACTGTGAGTGCAGAAAGGCAGCCAGAAATCTTGAATCAGAGCTCTGAAAGACTAAGTTCCCTTTTTTCTGTGCTTCTGGACTCCTTTGCCAAAACCTACCAATTGGACCTCTGTTTTGCTAAATTTTACTAACTAGGATCTGCAATTAATCTAAAAAAGTTTGTCCCAAGTTAACAAAGATTCCATATCAACTGATTTTTGTTGTTTGTTTCAGCTAAAAGTCTGAAGTTTTGTGCCTAATTTACTAACTCAGTGTAATTAACCAAGCATCCTAGCTCTCTGATGCACATAGAAAGGGTTTAGGAAGATAGTGGAAAGGAAATTGCAATCAAAAGATGACAAGGGTAAAAACAAACAGATTTTCAGCATTGATGGAGTTAAGGGAAGATATTTGTCAAATATCTAGAAGTAATGAGTTCATACCATAACACATCCCCTTTATCTCTTTTTTACTTTATCTCTTAGGGGCTTCCTGAGCCAGAATTTTGGTAATCCCATTAGTCTTCACTGAGACAAACTTTGATCTCAATTTAGAAGGAAGAATCTATGTTTATATCTCACCACTACTATGAACTAAATAAATTTGTGGCCACTGTTCCTGCCATTTGCAGAATCACTCCCATCATCTGTAATGCTTGCACCAGCAGCCTGCTGATCTCTGCTGGTGTTACATGGTAAGCACTGTAAGGCTTTCTTGAGCAAAATCAGACTTTCAGATTCTTCACATTCCAGTCACAGATAAAAATAATTCTTCTGGTAAAATAGAAGGCAAGAATGTTTCTGTCTGGCAATTTAAAAGTGAATAACAAAATTTAGTTTTAACTTTGATGTAATGACATGGTCCTTTTAACTGAAAGAAAGGATCTTCTGCCTGTGGAAATTAAGTTCACCACCATTTGTAGTTGCTTTTCAAACTCACCAACCTGACAGTGAGATCATGTAATCTGAAAATAGCATGCCTGAGGCTTATTGCAATTTTTGGGGCAGTGGAATCTGCAAATGATGTGCTCTGCTGATTTTAATCACTTAGGGTTTGATTCTGATCCCACTGACCTGAGTGTAAATGCAGAGTAACTTCATTGACTTCACTGGAATTACTATAAACATCTCGGTGTAAATGAAATCTGCATTTATTTCATTGCATCTATGGTTCCAGTACAGGTTATTCAGAACTCACCAAAGAGGTGGATGACATTTCCCATCTCTTTGTGACAGCTTCCTTATTCAAATAGCATTCATGCTGACCAGTTGTTAAAACTGTCATGCATCTGTCTGTGTGTTTGTACTGTCTCAAGGTCGTTGTGCTAAATGCACACACGAGTTGACTTTTCTTTGTCTTGCAGCCAGTCTGACTTAGTTTAAGATTTCTGCAGCTTGTGACTAGAATTTCTCTTTATTCATGAGCTTTCTCACTGACTTTATAGTCAGTTTGATATGAATATATTGGAGTGTCTGTGGATGGATGGAGTAATTCGACATGTTCTAGAATACTTTTTGGTAAGTGGCCATAAATAAAAACTATTGAAATGTAGAATCTAATCCTGCAGTCATTTTTTTCCGCTCTGATACTGTCAATGGGAGATCTCTCTTCAAAGCAGGGACTAAGGCATTAGGCTTGTACAGAACAGAAATGTAGCTTGTTCACAGCAGATTTTATAGCACAGATGTCTTCAGTGGCACAGATGGAAATGTTTCCTATTTAGCAGAGACATTTTCTTAACACTGGAATCTTGCTTTTCAGAAGCCAAACTCTCTGCAGCAGACCCTTCAGTTTGCAAAGGCCTGGAATGAAAGGACAAGGGGCAATGGTTTTAAACTGGAGAGGAGTAGATTTAAATTTGACATTAGGAAGAAGTTCCTCACTGCGAGGGTGGTGGAACACTGGAACAGGTTGCCCAGGGAGGTGGTTGCGTTCCCATCCCTGGAGGCATTCAAGGTGAGGCTTGCCAGGGCTCTGGGCAACCTGATCTAGTTGGGGATGTCCCTGCCCACTGCAGGGGAGTTGGACTAGATGACCTACAGAGGTCCCTTCCAACCCTAACCATTCTATGATTCTATGATTTAGGGGTTTTTGATGCGGTAAACCCACTTAATTTGATGCTGACCCTAATGTGCTTTTTTCTTCCTTTATTTTACTAGTCAGTGAAAATGAATGGGAATCTTGTGCCTGTTTGTTACTTGTGGTCCTCAAAAATCTCCCATTTCAAGGTTTTTATATTTTGAATAAAAGGTGCTAATTGAGAAAGGTCAGAACTCTCTATGTTAGTAACTACAGCCCACTGCCTGCCTGTGTGGCTATGCAGGGCACAGCAGCCTGCTGCTGGGACTCAGAGAGGGGAAGCACTCCTACAGAAATGCTTTGGGTGCTCTCTGAGACTTTGCAGATCTGTCCAGGCTTTGAGTGCCTGCAACATGCTGTAGGGAAGGTCACCCCTACCTTCTGCCTTATTTCAATGGTGTATCTGACCCTCAGTGCCTGCAGAAGAAAGCAAAGATCAGTCTTTGAAGAGAAGGTCTCCAGAAGTGTTTGATCTAATGATGGTGCTATCTTTGCAATGCCAAGTTATTTTTCTTATGCTGTCCCTGAGGGGAGGGGTGATAATGTATCCTAATGCTTCTGGTGTCTCTACAGACCAAAAATGATGCAACTGTTAAGTCAAGACTGTAGTGCCATGTGAGAGAGGTTTGTCTGTGTCAGTCTCAAGAAAGTCTCCCTGTGGTTTCTAGGAATTCCTGTCTTGCTTTCTAGGAATTCACCCCTCAGCTTTCTAGGGTACTATACTTTACACTCTACTTCCTAGGAACCTTCACCTGCTGCTTTCTAGGTATATTTCCTCATTGCTTTCCAGGATTATTTCTCTACCTGCTTTCTAGGAATTTTCTCTATGTTGCCCAGTAATTTTCCTCCAGTTTCCAGGAATTGCCAAGGTGCCTTCTAGAAATTATCTTCTTTATTTCCAGAGATTTCCCTCTGCTTTCCAGACATTCTCCCTGTCTGCTTCCTAAGAATTTTACCTCCTGTGTTTTGGGAAAACCTACATAATATGAAAAGATGGTCACTGCTTTATCAGTTTATTAGTGCCCCTGTTTATTAAAAACAAAGCAAATATTAGGCTGCTCCTCTATGGCTTTTAATTGTATAAAAAGTGCATTTCTCATAGCTACTTAGAGTGGTTAAGGTAGATAATTCACTGCTGGGCCAAAGGATATCTAACAACTGTACTCTCTTTTCTTGCTGTTTACTGGATTCCTCTTGGACACTCTCATTTTTAAGCTGTCTGCCACGCTATCTGTTCATTCTTTAATTGGTTAATTAAATGTGTTGTTATAATTTCTAGCTTTAGTGAGTAATAAAACCTTGCAAAAGAACCTGTTAGGTGCACAGAAGTGTTGTGCTAGGTAAGCTTTGCGTGGTGTCTCATCCTATGGCCCTGACACACACAAGGATCTGAGAAAGGCCACGTGACACTCATAAGGTGATTAAAGTATCACAAATAGGAAGTTTGAAGCAAAAGGTAATGGAGAATTGCTCCTGTCTTCCTGTCTTCCTGTCTTCCTGTCTTCCTGTCTTCCTGTCTTCCTGTCTTCCTGTCTTCCTGTCTTCTTGTCTTCCTGTCTTCCTGTCTTCCTGTCTTCCTGTCTTCCTGTCTTCCTGTCTTCCTGTCTTCCTGTCTTCCTGTCTTCCTGTCTTCCTGTCTTCCTGTCTTCCTGTCTTCCTGTCTTCCTGTCTTCCTGTCTTCCTGTCTTCCTGTCTTCCTGTCTTCCTGTCTTCCTGTCTTCCTGTCTTCCTGTCTTCCTGTCTTCCTGTCTTCCTGTCTTCCTGTCTTCCTGTCTTCCTGTCTTCCTGTCTTCCTGTCTTCCTGTCTTCCTGTCTTCCTGTCTTCCTGTCTTCCTGTCTTCCTGTCTTCCTGTCTTCCTGTCTTCCTGTCTTCCTGCTTATTCATGTAGAACTAGTAGTACTTTCTTGTGGCTAGTTTTCTGAAAAAGAAATCCCATCTTCTTCCATAGTCTTCTTGATAAATTATATCCTCCATTGGATTGATCTGTCAACAGAAGACTTTATTCAGAATTTTTTAATGCAAAATTTTTGTCAGGAAACCAAATACAAAAGAATATATTCAGGATTTTATCCTTTAAAAAACATTTTCAGATTATCTTCAAGAGAACAAAAATATTTCTACCTATCATTAAGCTTATTTCTTCTTTGTGCTAGTTATCACATTTTTTTTCCCCCGGTAAGTTGCAGAGAATCAAAGATTGTAATAATTTTATCATATTGCAGTCTAAAATTTCTTGGATGGTAGTTATAAGAGTACTAATATGATCAGAGATTTAAATATGGAAATAGGGTATTAATCACATTTCATGTAAATTGCAGCATGTAGGCTATTGAGTGAGATTAGAAACTATCTTATTATAAAAGCACTATATCAGAAAAGAATATTTTAAGTAGTTTTTGCCCGTACTTAAGGTTTTTGTGCTGTTGTTTTCTTATAAGCCATCTGTCATTCAAAAAAAAAAGTCCTGGATCTGGGAAGTCAGGGAAAGAGAGGCACTGAAGGGCTTAAGGATGGTCAGATGACATCTAAGTTTATCTGAGGTGCATCAGAGGTATTGGAGCAGAGGAGATTTTGCAGAATGCCTGCTGAAAATGGGATCCTTGTTTTCTGCAGAAATGCAGGTTGTGTGCTCACAGCTTTAAGCCAGTGTTTTCCATTTTCTTGAAATTTAGATCCTTCTTTTAGCTCAGTTGTCTCTCTTGGTCTCTAAAATGCTATCACCCTTGCAGTCTCCATAGACTGAAGCCCCAGAGTGCCCAAGATGAAGGATGTTATCTCTCACAGAAGCTGCTTCAACACAGAGCATGGGTGATTGGTGAGGGATGACCTCAAGTGTAAGTGCTCTACTCTGGTCCCTGTCCTGCAGGAAAAGAAGCATTATCAGCAGATAAAGGTAGTTTACTGTGCCTCCCTCCCTCCCTCCCCTACCTACCTACCTCTCTTTTTAATGCTAGGCATCTTCAACTCAATGATTTTCCAAGAGTTAAAGGCATTTAGTTCCCTGGTTAATCCTCTAATATTAAGGTATTGCCTCTTCTCAGTTCTTCACTGTGGAAGAATTGATTTCCAGCCTTCTTGCCTGAAAATGTTTAGATAAAAATACCTTCTCTAGGGCATCTTAACTCCCTCTGAGCCTTTTTGCATAGCTTCTTTTTTGAGAAAAGTAGACTTTGAGGAATTGTGTGCAAATCAGGAGCTCTCCAGGGGAGTTACAAGAGTACCCAGAAATACTTATTTCATTATCACTCTCCTGGCAGTCATGCTGAAGTATGTCCTCACATGGTGCCAGTTAGAAGCAAAAGGTCATTTTCATGTGACACTCCAGATCAAAAAGTTCTCAGTTTTAATGAAGTATTTTGAAGTCCTCTAAAAATGTATTGTATACCATTTGCTTTGAAGGACAAAATCTATTACAGTTTTGTACTGTCTGGTGGAAAAAATGTGGTGTTTTTTTTCCCCCTCTCTGAATACAACCAGCATTCTGTAGATAGACAAGCTAAAATATCATTTCTGACTATGTTTTTTTTTTTGTTCTTGCAGATCTGCTCTCCAAACCAGTCTACAGTGTCATGCCAACCTACTTCCTCATCACTGTGGCTGACAGCTGTAGTTAGAATCCAAGGCTTTTTTGTTCCATCAGCCCCATCATCTCTCAGGTTTTGTTCAGTTTCTCCAAGCAGTGGACATGTTCCTGCCAGTCTCTGTGCCTTTATTGGCTTTGGGAAGAGCCTGTGTAAGACTGAACAGATGGCTGAAGGTAGTGAAGGGAAGATCACAAAATGTTCCAAATGTGGATTTTTTGGCCCAATTGCAAAAAAGATCACCTATATTTTGGAGATGCAGTAGCAGAGACATCTAGGCAGGCAGGCAGTGACAGGGAGGATAACAAACAGTCTCACCTTTGGAAGGATCCAGCGTGCGTAGAGGAGGTAAGCAAACTGGAATTGGACCTATCTTTCTTTGCTATGCATTTTTGAGGTGTGTTTTCAAGAGTAGGTATTTCTTCCTCCTCTACAGTTACTAGTAGGCACAGTCTGAAAATCACTTGGGGTCTTCTGTGTCCCCTGGTGCAATAACTGTGCCAACAGCAGAGGGAGCATTAAACTCATTGTCCACGGTAAAGTGTGGGGAGTGATACCCATGTTCCTAGAATCCTTGGATGGGTAGGATGAGCTCATTAGCCTTCTGGCAGTCATCCTAGGAGAAGGACAACTCTGATTCCAAACCCAGGCAAATGGAGCTCGTTTAGGCCTGTGAGGCCTTCCATCTAAGAGAAGGACACTCTAATAAAACCTATGTCCTAAGGACCTCGCTGCCAGCGTCCAAGCTTGCTAGGCCCTGGCAGATGAACCTTAGGACTAAAGGGTGGGTCCAGCTCTGTACATGCTGTGTCTCACCTAAAA